>CAJUYC020000074.1:0-21157 GCA_910591585.2 Nysson spinosus | reverse complement strand
TAGGGAAATCTGGAAAAAGTGCGAAACTATCGCCTGAAATGCGAAATCTGTCGATTTCAGAGAGAAAACTTACCTTTGCGTCGAAACCATGCCCTTCCAAAATTCTTTTCGATGAAATTCTCGATGCCATTCGAATTTTCACGTCAATTTACACGGAAAATGCGGTCTCTCGTTTCTGAAATAGGGAAATCTGGAAAAAGTGCGAAACTATCGCCTGAAATGCGAAATCTGTCGATTTCAGAGAGAAAACTTACCTTTGCGTCGAAACCATGCCCTTCCAAAATTCTTTTCGATGAAATTCTCGATGCCATTCGAATTTTCACGTCAATTTACACGGAAAATGCGGTCTCTCGTTTCTGAAATAGGGAAATCTGGAAAAAGTGCGAAACTATCGCCTGAAATGCGAAATCTGTCGATTTCAGAGAGAAAACTTACCTTTGCGTCGAAACCATGCCCTTCCAAAATTCTTTTCGATGAAATTCTCGATGCCATTCGAATTTTCACGTCAATTTACACGGAAAATGCGGTCTCTCGTTTCTGAAATAGGGAAATCTGGAAAAAGTGCGAAACTATCGCCTGAAATGCGAAATCTGTCGATTTCAGAGAGAAAACTTACCTTTGCGTCGAAACCATGCCCTTCCAAAATTCTTTTCGATGAAATTCTCGATGCCATTCGAATTTTCACGTCAATTTACACGGAAAATGCGGTCTCTCGTTTCTGAAATAGGGAAATCTGGAAAAAGTGCGAAACTATCGCCTGAAATGCGAAATCTGTCGATTTCAGAGAGAAAACTTACCTTTGCGTCGAAACCATGCCCTTCCAAAATTCTTTTCGATGAAATTCTCGATGCCATTCGAATTTTCACGTCAATTTACACGGAAAATGCGGTCTCTCGTTTCTGAAATAGGGAAATCTGGAAAAAGTGCGAAACTATCGCCTGAAATGCGAAATCTGTCGATTTCAGAGAGAAAACTTACCTTTGCGTCGAAACCATGCCCTTCCAAAATTCTTTTCGATGAAATTCTCGATGCCATTCGAATTTTCACGTCAATTTACACGGAAAATGCGGTCTCTCGTTTCTGAAATAGGGAAATCTGGAAAAAGTGCGAAACTATCGCCTGAAATGCGAAATCTGTCGATTTCAGAGAGAAAACTTACCTTTGCGTCGAAACCATGCCCTTCCAAAATTCTTTTCGATGAAATTCTCGATGCCATTCGAATTTTCACGTCAATTTACACGGAAAATGCGGTCTCTCGTTTCTGAAATAGGGAAATCTGGAAAAAGTGCGAAACTATCGCCTGAAATGCGAAATCTGTCGATTTCAGAGAGAAAACTTACCTTTGCGTCGAAACCATGCCCTTCCAAAATTCTTTTCGATGAAATTCTCGATGCCATTCGAATTTTCACGTCAATTTACACGGAAAATGCGGTCTCTCGTTTCTGAAATAGGGAAATCTGGAAAAAGTGCGAAACTATCGCCTGAAATGCGAAATCTGTCGATTTCAGAGAGAAAACTTACCTTTGCGTCGAAACCATGCCCTTCCAAAATTCTTTTCGATGAAATTCTCGATGCCATTCGAATTTTCACGTCAATTTACACGGAAAATGCGGTCTCTCGTTTCTGAAATAGGGAAATCTGGAAAAAGTGCGAAACTATCGCCTGAAATGCGAAATCTGTCGATTTCAGAGAGAAAACTTACCTTTGCGTCGAAACCATGCCCTTCCAAAATTCTTTTCGATGAAATTCTCGATGCCATTCGAATTTTCACGTCAATTTACACGGAAAATGCGGTCTCTCGTTTCTGAAATAGGGAAATCTGGAAAAAGTGCGAAACTATCGCCTGAAATGCGAAATCTGTCGATTTCAGAGAGAAAACTTACCTTTGCGTCGAAACCATGCCCTTCCAAAATTCTTTTCGATGAAATTCTCGATGCCATTCGAATTTTCACGTCAATTTACACGGAAAATGCGGTCTCTCGTTTCTGAAATAGGGAAATCTGGAAAAAGTGCGAAACTATCGCCTGAAATGCGAAATCTGTCGATTTCAGAGAGAAAACTTACCTTTGCGTCGAAACCATGCCCTTCCAAAATTCTTTTCGATGAAATTCTCGATGCCATTCGAATTTTCACGTCAATTTACACGGAAAATGCGGTCTCTCGTTTCTGAAATAGGGAAATCTGGAAAAAGTGCGAAACTATCGCCTGAAATGCGAAATCTGTCGATTTCAGAGAGAAAACTTACCTTTGCGTCGAAACCATGCCCTTCCAAAATTCTTTTCGATGAAATTCTCGATGCCATTCGAATTTTCACGTCAATTTACACGGAAAATGCGGTCTCTCGTTTCTGAAATAGGGAAATCTGGAAAAAGTGCGAAACTATCGCCTGAAATGCGAAATCTGTCGATTTCAGAGAGAAAACTTACCTTTGCGTCGAAACCATGCCCTTCCAAAATTCTTTTCGATGAAATTCTCGATGCCATTCGAATTTTCACGTCAATTTACACGGAAAATGCGGTCTCTCGTTTCTGAAATAGGGAAATCTGGAAAAAGTGCGAAACTATCGCCTGAAATGCGAAATCTGTCGATTTCAGAGAGAAAACTTACCTTTGCGTCGAAACCATGCCCTTCCAAAATTCTTTTCGATGAAATTCTCGATGCCATTCGAATTTTCACGTCAATTTACACGGAAAATGCGGTCTCTCGTTTCTGAAATAGGGAAATCTGGAAAAAGTGCGAAACTATCGCCTGAAATGCGAAATCTGTCGATTTCAGAGAGAAAACTTACCTTTGCGTCGAAACCATGCCCTTCCAAAATTCTTTTCGATGAAATTCTCGATGCCATTCGAATTTTCACGTCAATTTACACGGAAAATGCGGTCTCTCGTTTCTGAAATAGGGAAATCTGGAAAAAGTGCGAAACTATCGCCTGAAATGCGAAATCTGTCGATTTCAGAGAGAAAACTTACCTTTGCGTCGAAACCATGCCCTTCCAAAATTCTTTTCGATGAAATTCTCGATGCCATTCGAATTTTCACGTCAATTTACACGGAAAATGCGGTCTCTCGTTTCTGAAATAGGGAAATCTGGAAAAAGTGCGAAACTATCGCCTGAAATGCGAAATCTGTCGATTTCAGAGAGAAAACTTACCTTTGCGTCGAAACCATGCCCTTCCAAAATTCTTTTCGATGAAATTCTCGATGCCATTCGAATTTTCACGTCAATTTACACGGAAAATGCGGTCTCTCGTTTCTGAAATAGGGAAATCTGGAAAAAGTGCGAAACTATCGCCTGAAATGCGAAATCTGTCGATTTCAGAGAGAAAACTTACCTTTGCGTCGAAACCATGCCCTTCCAAAATTCTTTTCGATGAAATTCTCGATGCCATTCGAATTTTCACGTCAATTTACACGGAAAATGCGGTCTCTCGTTTCTGAAATAGGGAAATCTGGAAAAAGTGCGAAACTATCGCCTGAAATGCGAAATCTGTCGATTTCAGAGAGAAAACTTACCTTTGCGTCGAAACCATGCCCTTCCAAAATTCTTTTCGATGAAATTCTCGATGCCATTCGAATTTTCACGTCAATTTACACGGAAAATGCGGTCTCTCGTTTCTGAAATAGGGAAATCTGGAAAAAGTGCGAAACTATCGCCTGAAATGCGAAATCTGTCGATTTCAGAGAGAAAACTTACCTTTGCGTCGAAACCATGCCCTTCCAAAATTCTTTTCGATGAAATTCTCGATGCCATTCGAATTTTCACGTCAATTTACACGGAAAATGCGGTCTCTCGTTTCTGAAATAGGGAAATCTGGAAAAAGTGCGAAACTATCGCCTGAAATGCGAAATCTGTCGATTTCAGAGAGAAAACTTACCTTTGCGTCGAAACCATGCCCTTCCAAAATTCTTTTCGATGAAATTCTCGATGCCATTCGAATTTTCACGTCAATTTACACGGAAAATGCGGTCTCTCGTTTCTGAAATAGGGAAATCTGGAAAAAGTGCGAAACTATCGCCTGAAATGCGAAATCTGTCGATTTCAGAGAGAAAACTTACCTTTGCGTCGAAACCATGCCCTTCCAAAATTCTTTTCGATGAAATTCTCGATGCCATTCGAATTTTCACGTCAATTTACACGGAAAATGCGGTCTCTCGTTTCTGAAATAGGGAAATCTGGAAAAAGTGCGAAACTATCGCCTGAAATGCGAAATCTGTCGATTTCAGAGAGAAAACTTACCTTTGCGTCGAAACCATGCCCTTCCAAAATTCTTTTCGATGAAATTCTCGATGCCATTCGAATTTTCACGTCAATTTACACGGAAAATGCGGTCTCTCGTTTCTGAAATAGGGAAATCTGGAAAAAGTGCGAAACTATCGCCTGAAATGCGAAATCTGTCGATTTCAGAGAGAAAACTTACCTTTGCGTCGAAACCATGCCCTTCCAAAATTCTTTTCGATGAAATTCTCGATGCCATTCGAATTTTCACGTCAATTTACACGGAAAATGCGGTCTCTCGTTTCTGAAATAGGGAAATCTGGAAAAAGTGCGAAACTATCGCCTGAAATGCGAAATCTGTCGATTTCAGAGAGAAAACTTACCTTTGCGTCGAAACCATGCCCTTCCAAAATTCTTTTCGATGAAATTCTCGATGCCATTCGAATTTTCACGTCAATTTACACGGAAAATGCGGTCTCTCGTTTCTGAAATAGGGAAATCTGGAAAAAGTGCGAAACTATCGCCTGAAATGCGAAATCTGTCGATTTCAGAGAGAAAACTTACCTTTGCGTCGAAACCATGCCCTTCCAAAATTCTTTTCGATGAAATTCTCGATGCCATTCGAATTTTCACGTCAATTTACACGGAAAATGCGGTCTCTCGTTTCTGAAATAGGGAAATCTGGAAAAAGTGCGAAACTATCGCCTGAAATGCGAAATCTGTCGATTTCAGAGAGAAAACTTACCTTTGCGTCGAAACCATGCCCTTCCAAAATTCTTTTCGATGAAATTCTCGATGCCATTCGAATTTTCACGTCAATTTACACGGAAAATGCGGTCTCTCGTTTCTGAAATAGGGAAATCTGGAAAAAGTGCGAAACTATCGCCTGAAATGCGAAATCTGTCGATTTCAGAGAGAAAACTTACCTTTGCGTCGAAACCATGCCCTTCCAAAATTCTTTTCGATGAAATTCTCGATGCCATTCGAATTTTCACGTCAATTTACACGGAAAATGCGGTCTCTCGTTTCTGAAATAGGGAAATCTGGAAAAAGTGCGAAACTATCGCCTGAAATGCGAAATCTGTCGATTTCAGAGAGAAAACTTACCTTTGCGTCGAAACCATGCCCTTCCAAAATTCTTTTCGATGAAATTCTCGATGCCATTCGAATTTTCACGTCAATTTACACGGAAAATGCGGTCTCTCGTTTCTGAAATAGGGAAATCTGGAAAAAGTGCGAAACTATCGCCTGAAATGCGAAATCTGTCGATTTCAGAGAGAAAACTTACCTTTGCGTCGAAACCATGCCCTTCCAAAATTCTTTTCGATGAAATTCTCGATGCCATTCGAATTTTCACGTCAATTTACACGGAAAATGCGGTCTCTCGTTTCTGAAATAGGGAAATCTGGAAAAAGTGCGAAACTATCGCCTGAAATGCGAAATCTGTCGATTTCAGAGAGAAAACTTACCTTTGCGTCGAAACCATGCCCTTCCAAAATTCTTTTCGATGAAATTCTCGATGCCATTCGAATTTTCACGTCAATTTACACGGAAAATGCGGTCTCTCGTTTCTGAAATAGGGAAATCTGGAAAAAGTGCGAAACTATCGCCTGAAATGCGAAATCTGTCGATTTCAGAGAGAAAACTTACCTTTGCGTCGAAACCATGCCCTTCCAAAATTCTTTTCGATGAAATTCTCGATGCCATTCGAATTTTCACGTCAATTTACACGGAAAATGCGGTCTCTCGTTTCTGAAATAGGGAAATCTGGAAAAAGTGCGAAACTATCGCCTGAAATGCGAAATCTGTCGATTTCAGAGAGAAAACTTACCTTTGCGTCGAAACCATGCCCTTCCAAAATTCTTTTCGATGAAATTCTCGATGCCATTCGAATTTTCACGTCAATTTACACGGAAAATGCGGTCTCTCGTTTCTGAAATAGGGAAATCTGGAAAAAGTGCGAAACTATCGCCTGAAATGCGAAATCTGTCGATTTCAGAGAGAAAACTTACCTTTGCGTCGAAACCATGCCCTTCCAAAATTCTTTTCGATGAAATTCTCGATGCCATTCGAATTTTCACGTCAATTTACACGGAAAATGCGGTCTCTCGTTTCTGAAATAGGGAAATCTGGAAAAAGTGCGAAACTATCGCCTGAAATGCGAAATCTGTCGATTTCAGAGAGAAAACTTACCTTTGCGTCGAAACCATGCCCTTCCAAAATTCTTTTCGATGAAATTCTCGATGCCATTCGAATTTTCACGTCAATTTACACGGAAAATGCGGTCTCTCGTTTCTGAAATAGGGAAATCTGGAAAAAGTGCGAAACTATCGCCTGAAATGCGAAATCTGTCGATTTCAGAGAGAAAACTTACCTTTGCGTCGAAACCATGCCCTTCCAAAATTCTTTTCGATGAAATTCTCGATGCCATTCGAATTTTCACGTCAATTTACACGGAAAATGCGGTCTCTCGTTTCTGAAATAGGGAAATCTGGAAAAAGTGCGAAACTATCGCCTGAAATGCGAAATCTGTCGATTTCAGAGAGAAAACTTACCTTTGCGTCGAAACCATGCCCTTCCAAAATTCTTTTCGATGAAATTCTCGATGCCATTCGAATTTTCACGTCAATTTACACGGAAAATGCGGTCTCTCGTTTCTGAAATAGGGAAATCTGGAAAAAGTGCGAAACTATCGCCTGAAATGCGAAATCTGTCGATTTCAGAGAGAAAACTTACCTTTGCGTCGAAACCATGCCCTTCCAAAATTCTTTTCGATGAAATTCTCGATGCCATTCGAATTTTCACGTCAATTTACACGGAAAATGCGGTCTCTCGTTTCTGAAATAGGGAAATCTGGAAAAAGTGCGAAACTATCGCCTGAAATGCGAAATCTGTCGATTTCAGAGAGAAAACTTACCTTTGCGTCGAAACCATGCCCTTCCAAAATTCTTTTCGATGAAATTCTCGATGCCATTCGAATTTTCACGTCAATTTACACGGAAAATGCGGTCTCTCGTTTCTGAAATAGGGAAATCTGGAAAAAGTGCGAAACTATCGCCTGAAATGCGAAATCTGTCGATTTCAGAGAGAAAACTTACCTTTGCGTCGAAACCATGCCCTTCCAAAATTCTTTTCGATGAAATTCTCGATGCCATTCGAATTTTCACGTCAATTTACACGGAAAATGCGGTCTCTCGTTTCTGAAATAGGGAAATCTGGAAAAAGTGCGAAACTATCGCCTGAAATGCGAAATCTGTCGATTTCAGAGAGAAAACTTACCTTTGCGTCGAAACCATGCCCTTCCAAAATTCTTTTCGATGAAATTCTCGATGCCATTCGAATTTTCACGTCAATTTACACGGAAAATGCGGTCTCTCGTTTCTGAAATAGGGAAATCTGGAAAAAGTGCGAAACTATCGCCTGAAATGCGAAATCTGTCGATTTCAGAGAGAAAACTTACCTTTGCGTCGAAACCATGCCCTTCCAAAATTCTTTTCGATGAAATTCTCGATGCCATTCGAATTTTCACGTCAATTTACACGGAAAATGCGGTCTCTCGTTTCTGAAATAGGGAAATCTGGAAAAAGTGCGAAACTATCGCCTGAAATGCGAAATCTGTCGATTTCAGAGAGAAAACTTACCTTTGCGTCGAAACCATGCCCTTCCAAAATTCTTTTCGATGAAATTCTCGATGCCATTCGAATTTTCACGTCAATTTACACGGAAAATGCGGTCTCTCGTTTCTGAAATAGGGAAATCTGGAAAAAGTGCGAAACTATCGCCTGAAATGCGAAATCTGTCGATTTCAGAGAGAAAACTTACCTTTGCGTCGAAACCATGCCCTTCCAAAATTCTTTTCGATGAAATTCTCGATGCCATTCGAATTTTCACGTCAATTTACACGGAAAATGCGGTCTCTCGTTTCTGAAATAGGGAAATCTGGAAAAAGTGCGAAACTATCGCCTGAAATGCGAAATCTGTCGATTTCAGAGAGAAAACTTACCTTTGCGTCGAAACCATGCCCTTCCAAAATTCTTTTCGATGAAATTCTCGATGCCATTCGAATTTTCACGTCAATTTACACGGAAAATGCGGTCTCTCGTTTCTGAAATAGGGAAATCTGGAAAAAGTGCGAAACTATCGCCTGAAATGCGAAATCTGTCGATTTCAGAGAGAAAACTTACCTTTGCGTCGAAACCATGCCCTTCCAAAATTCTTTTCGATGAAATTCTCGATGCCATTCGAATTTTCACGTCAATTTACACGGAAAATGCGGTCTCTCGTTTCTGAAATAGGGAAATCTGGAAAAAGTGCGAAACTATCGCCTGAAATGCGAAATCTGTCGATTTCAGAGAGAAAACTTACCTTTGCGTCGAAACCATGCCCTTCCAAAATTCTTTTCGATGAAATTCTCGATGCCATTCGAATTTTCACGTCAATTTACACGGAAAATGCGGTCTCTCGTTTCTGAAATAGGGAAATCTGGAAAAAGTGCGAAACTATCGCCTGAAATGCGAAATCTGTCGATTTCAGAGAGAAAACTTACCTTTGCGTCGAAACCATGCCCTTCCAAAATTCTTTTCGATGAAATTCTCGATGCCATTCGAATTTTCACGTCAATTTACACGGAAAATGCGGTCTCTCGTTTCTGAAATAGGGAAATCTGGAAAAAGTGCGAAACTATCGCCTGAAATGCGAAATCTGTCGATTTCAGAGAGAAAACTTACCTTTGCGTCGAAACCATGCCCTTCCAAAATTCTTTTCGATGAAATTCTCGATGCCATTCGAATTTTCACGTCAATTTACACGGAAAATGCGGTCTCTCGTTTCTGAAATAGGGAAATCTGGAAAAAGTGCGAAACTATCGCCTGAAATGCGAAATCTGTCGATTTCAGAGAGAAAACTTACCTTTGCGTCGAAACCATGCCCTTCCAAAATTCTTTTCGATGAAATTCTCGATGCCATTCGAATTTTCACGTCAATTTACACGGAAAATGCGGTCTCTCGTTTCTGAAATAGGGAAATCTGGAAAAAGTGCGAAACTATCGCCTGAAATGCGAAATCTGTCGATTTCAGAGAGAAAACTTACCTTTGCGTCGAAACCATGCCCTTCCAAAATTCTTTTCGATGAAATTCTCGATGCCATTCGAATTTTCACGTCAATTTACACGGAAAATGCGGTCTCTCGTTTCTGAAATAGGGAAATCTGGAAAAAGTGCGAAACTATCGCCTGAAATGCGAAATCTGTCGATTTCAGAGAGAAAACTTACCTTTGCGTCGAAACCATGCCCTTCCAAAATTCTTTTCGATGAAATTCTCGATGCCATTCGAATTTTCACGTCAATTTACACGGAAAATGCGGTCTCTCGTTTCTGAAATAGGGAAATCTGGAAAAAGTGCGAAACTATCGCCTGAAATGCGAAATCTGTCGATTTCAGAGAGAAAACTTACCTTTGCGTCGAAACCATGCCCATTCCAAAATTCTTTTCGATGAAATTCTCGATGCCATTCGAATTTTCACGTCAATTTACACGGAAAATGCGGTCTCTCGTTTCTGAAATAGGGAAATCTGGAAAAAGTGCGAAACTATCGCCTGAAATGCGAAATCTGTCGATTTCAGAGAGAAAACTTACCTTTGCGTCGAAACCATGCCCTTCCAAAATTCTTTTCGATGAAATTCTCGATGCCATTCGAATTTTCACGTCAATTTACACGGAAAATGCGGTCTCTCGTTTCTGAAATAGGGAAATCTGGAAAAAGTGCGAAACTATCGCCTGAAATGCGAAATCTGTCGATTTCAGAGAGAAAACTTACCTTTGCGTCGAAACCATGCCCTTCCAAAATTCTTTTCGATGAAATTCTCGATGCCATTCGAATTTTCACGTCAATTTACACGGAAAATGCGGTCTCTCGTTTCTGAAATAGGGAAATCTGGAAAAAGTGCGAAACTATCGCCTGAAATGCGAAATCTGTCGATTTCAGAGAGAAAACTTACCTTTGCGTCGAAACCATGCCCTTCCAAAATTCTTTTCGATGAAATTCTCGATGCCATTCGAATTTTCACGTCAATTTACACGGAAAATGCGGTCTCTCGTTTCTGAAATAGGGAAATCTGGAAAAAGTGCGAAACTATCGCCTGAAATGCGAAATCTGTCGATTTCAGAGAGAAAACTTACCTTTGCGTCGAAACCATGCCCTTCCAAAATTCTTTTCGATGAAATTCTCGATGCCATTCGAATTTTCACGTCAATTTACACGGAAAATGCGGTCTCTCGTTTCTGAAATAGGGAAATCTGGAAAAAGTGCGAAACTATCGCCTGAAATGCGAAATCTGTCGATTTCAGAGAGAAAACTTACCTTTGCGTCGAAACCATGCCCTTCCAAAATTCTTTTCGATGAAATTCTCGATGCCATTCGAATTTTCACGTCAATTTACACGGAAAATGCGGTCTCTCGTTTCTGAAATAGGGAAATCTGGAAAAAGTGCGAAACTATCGCCTGAAATGCGAAATCTGTCGATTTCAGAGAGAAAACTTACCTTTGCGTCGAAACCATGCCCTTCCAAAATTCTTTTCGATGAAATTCTCGATGCCATTCGAATTTTCACGTCAATTTACACGGAAAATGCGGTCTCTCGTTTCTGAAATAGGGAAATCTGGAAAAAGTGCGAAACTATCGCCTGAAATGCGAAATCTGTCGATTTCAGAGAGAAAACTTACCTTTGCGTCGAAACCATGCCCTTCCAAAATTCTTTTCGATGAAATTCTCGATGCCATTCGAATTTTCACGTCAATTTACACGGAAAATGCGGTCTCTCGTTTCTGAAATAGGGAAATCTGGAAAAAGTGCGAAACTATCGCCTGAAATGCGAAATCTGTCGATTTCAGAGAGAAAACTTACCTTTGCGTCGAAACCATGCCCTTCCAAAATTCTTTTCGATGAAATTCTCGATGCCATTCGAATTTTCACGTCAATTTACACGGAAAATGCGGTCTCTCGTTTCTGAAATAGGGAAATCTGGAAAAAGTGCGAAACTATCGCCTGAAATGCGAAATCTGTCGATTTCAGAGAGAAAACTTACCTTTGCGTCGAAACCATGCCCTTCCAAAATTCTTTTCGATGAAATTCTCGATGCCATTCGAATTTTCACGTCAATTTACACGGAAAATGCGGTCTCTCGTTTCTGAAATAGGGAAATCTGGAAAAAGTGCGAAACTATCGCCTGAAATGCGAAATCTGTCGATTTCAGAGAGAAAACTTACCTTTGCGTCGAAACCATGCCCTTCCAAAATTCTTTTCGATGAAATTCTCGATGCCATTCGAATTTTCACGTCAATTTACACGGAAAATGCGGTCTCTCGTTTCTGAAATAGGGAAATCTGGAAAAAGTGCGAAACTATCGCCTGAAATGCGAAATCTGTCGATTTCAGAGAGAAAACTTACCTTTGCGTCGAAACCATGCCCTTCCAAAATTCTTTTCGATGAAATTCTCGATGCCATTCGAATTTTCACGTCAATTTACACGGAAAATGCGGTCTCTCGTTTCTGAAATAGGGAAATCTGGAAAAAGTGCGAAACTATCGCCTGAAATGCGAAATCTGTCGATTTCAGAGAGAAAACTTACCTTTGTGTAACGTCCTGGACGTTTTGGTGATCAATCAAAATCGATTTTTCAATTGATAAGAGAAATCTGCAAATACACAAATTTCAAAAGGAATTTTTAGTCTTTCAAAATATTTTTACAAGTATGTCTTACGTAGCCTCAAGAATCATAAATATCGATAACATAGGTAAATCCAATAAATTTAGCATGTAATATGTAATATATAACAATATATTACATAAATAATATATAACAACATATAAAAATATAATATATGACAATATATTACATATATAATGTAAATGGAATCATTTGCAAACTGATGAGCAGAATTAACTATAGACCCTTCAAGTACACTAATTCTTGAATCTTTCACGAAGATCAACAAAAACACTGTTCTTGAAGAGTCAGAATTAATATAATCAGTAAATAGCCTACGTAACCAAACATGGGAATAAACCAAGAAAGATATAAGCTTTGCAAATGGTATCATTATAAAGAATGCGAAGTGGCAAGTCGTCCCACGGTGTACCCCGTCGATGAATCTGTAAGGGTCACGTACGACGATAAGTCACGTACCGCGACTACGGAATGTGGCCTGATCGGATATCCCACAGTGGACTTCGAAAAAGTCACGTACAGTGATAAATCACGTATGGCGATATGTCACGTACGATGATAATAGCTCGCGCGGTCTTCCCAGCTGACCCTGCAAAAATAAGTCACGTACGAGATAACAGCTCGCGCGGTCTTCCCAGCTGACGCTGCAAAAATAAGGCACGTACGCTCGGAGTACCGAGGCCGATCTCACACATTCCGCTGACGCTGCAACGATAAGATAAGCGGCCGCGCTTCGGATTCTCGGAACGGAGAGCGCCCGGCGTGCGACCGCTGAGTTAGCAAATAAGATACGCCTATAACTAGGCGGGAGTAGGAGCCAACAGGCAGTTGTATCAGCTACATCGACCAGTGCACTTCGGATGTTAACGCGTGACAAGTGACAGTGAATCCGTACATAGGAGTCTGCCGCTAACGACAACTTCGATCAACAGTTAACGTAAGTCTTAATTAAAACTGGTCAGCGCTTAGGAAGCTGGAGTATTAATTGAAGCAAATCCGGATCGGAAGTTTCGTGTCTGCGGGTCGCTCCGCTCCGTTTTATAAACCGTTGTCCTCCGAATTGACAGGCCGAGGTCGTGTTAGTTAGAGGGTCAATTTAATCCGTAATAATAACTGTCCAACGTCATTTAGTCGTTGATTTATATCCGGAAAAGCACTGTGTCGTTCGGAACTGTTCACTCCGTCTCTTTGACGTAAAACCTTTGTATCCATTTATTGAGAAACTATTACTCTGTCTTATTACTCTGTCTATTGATTGTACACGATTTGCAATTATATTCTAATAATTAATTACCTTTTATATTATTGAACTATAACATTGCATTCATCTTCTGATTATCTATTATTGTTATTTCCGACACACCAATCAAGTATTCCGTCCAGTATCCACCTTACTTACTATTAATTACCTTTTATTTACATCCATTCCGTACCCATCTGAATTCAATCCCACTTACCTTGTATCCGCAATCTCGATTCTAATTATCAAATTCGTGTAACGCATATTAGTCTAGAAATTAACGAGGTGCATTCTTGTTTTTATTAGAACCTGGTAGAATCTGCGCAACGAAAGCGCCTACAAGAGGTTGTTTTCACGCTCGTAGAGAAGCGCCCCTTTCGAGGCAGACTTCTACAAAATAGAGAAGCGCCCCTTACAACGAGGCTGACTTCTATAAAATAGAGAAGCGCCCCTTTCGAGGCAGACTTCTGCAATTTGGAGAAGCGCCCCTTATAACGAGGCAGACTTCCACGATTTAAAGAGCGCCTTTGCGACTGGGACGTTCATCCTTCTTCAAGGAAAGACTTCTTCGCGAGAGCCTACTGCGGCTTATAAGAATCTAACCTGAAGAGAGGAAATACGAATTACCAAAAATGCATTTCTTTAATTTAGATCCTCAATGGTAAAAGATCCAGACGAAATTTACTTACCTTTTAAATCTATCTAAATTAAGAAACATTCATACACATATCTCACCTAACCTTAAATCCAAACCGGATAAATTATACGTGTTACTTCATTAACATAATATTTACCTACCTTACCTTCCGTTAACCTCTACAGTCATTTTGGAACTCGTCTTATTTTATTCTAAAGTAATCTTCCTTTGCGGAGATAAATAGTTCCGACCCTTACGCGATCAAGGTATTCCCGAGCGTCTAGTTCGTGTAGGCGAGCAAGCTCAAAATACCCAACCATATATGCACGTACCTTTCAACGTGAGGTTAATACCCGAGGGCAGTTAACTTTCCGGGAAGTTACGTTTCGCCGTTTTCTTGCGAGTCCGAACCCTCCAGGCCAGGACGTAACAAGTAGCGACGAAATTTCTGGTGGCAGCGGTGGGATAGCATCGCGAAAGGGTTACAGAAATTGTTCCATATAAACACTGTTTAAATAGACTGAAAGCAACGAAATTTCTAAAAAAAAAACGAAAATTCTAAGTCATACGTCAGTACACTACCTCAATTTCGAACGACTGCAGTGCCTCCCGAATATACGCGTAAGATAACTAATTGAGCCCTCCTAGCATGGCCACAAGCCTTAATCATACGGAAATGGAAACTCGGCCAAGGAGCACATTAGACGCGGAAACAGCCCGCATACAGGAAAGGCTAGACAGCCATGAGAGAGCGGGAGCACTCGGAATAAGACCTTTACCACCTGAAAGAACAACTCCAACCGACGGAGTTGCAGAACTAGCTAAACTCCTTATGGAGCTGAAAGGCGAAGTAGAGCAACTGAAGGACTTACCCCCAAGATTGAACAATGTCGAAGACAGAATATCGGCGGCAACAACCTCTGTAGACACGCCGACTGGACAGATGCCCAACCGAAGGAACATAAGTCCACACCCCGGCAGTCACCCTAATCCAATCAGGATAAAGGATGCATTAGAAACAGTACCAACGTTTGACGGTTACAAACCATCGGTTTTCCAATTTTTAAGAGCATGCGAGAAGGCACGGAGTATGCTCTCGCCGGATCTGGAACCCTACCTGATCAAGCTCCTCACCAACAAACTCGTTGGTAGAGCCGCGATGGTCATGGAAGACGTAGATGTTGACAACCTGGAGGATTTCGGCGACCACCTGAAGGAAGCTTTCGCGCCTTACCGGAACGTTAACCACTACCGGGGAGAATTGGGCAGCATCTATGAAAAGAACGGACAGCATATTCTGGATTACATTAATCGAGTAAAAGGCTTAAAACTAGCGATTCTCGATGGAGAAAAGAAAAAGACGGGATACCTTTCAACGGAGATGGAAAGGGAGATTGAAGATGACGCCCTCCAAGCGTTCATTAAAGGGCTACCTACAGAACTCTATTTGAGGTTAAAATTGGAGTCCTATAAGACCTTAAAAGACGCTTTTAACAAGGCTATTCGCATCTTTCAAGAAATGGGAGAGCTTCGCGACCGCAACAGAGGACCGATGGAACACGCGGAGATAACTTTTGCCGAGGAATTGGAGCAGGACCCATCCAAGGATACGGAGACGTTCCCCGAGGAAGAACTCGAAGTGGAATATCAGAACGAAGCAGAATCGCTATTGTAAATCTGCCGCATGAGAATACTGTACCGTCCATTCTATTGGCATCCCCCGACCTGAAAACCACAACCCCGTTCATGATTGACTCAGGATCTGAACTAAATCTACTCAAGGAGAACTGCACGATCGATTGGATAGAATCGAGGAATCCACCGCCTATCAATGTGTCCTGTGTTTGGACCTAAAAACAACCCTACCCACAGCATCTGGTACACCAGGATGGTCTTCGAACACCTATTAAGCCGATCAAGATGTGTGTAAGGTTCATTCTACACCCACCCCGAAATAATATGGCACGATATATGCGAACCCTGTGCTTCTCAACTGGACGACAGCGACCGCGAAGATTTAGAGAAACTGGACATCCACATACTAAATGACACTATAACGAAATTACAATGCGAGGTTTGTCAAAAAATTCTCTTGCAAGAACAATCCGTAGAATCCTGAGCCAAATGTATCCACCAACTTAACCACCGCGCAAGTGAAGTAAACGAATTCGGATATAGCGTCGATTCGCTCACTTTTAACCACCCCATAGACTGAGGAAACTAAAACATAAAACAATCAGACGTAGAATTTTTCATTGTCACTCAAAATTCTTCCTATAAAGGGGGAGGTGTAACGTCCTGGACGTTTTGGTGATCAATCAAAATCGATTTTTCAATTGATAAGAGAAATCTGCAAATACACAAATTTCAAAAGGAATTTTTAGTCTTTCAAAATATTTTTACAAGTATATCTTACGTAGCCTCAAGAATCATAAATATCGATAGCATAGGTAAATCCAATAAATTTAGCATGTAATATGTAATATATAACAATATATTACATAAATAATATATAACAACATATAAAAATATAATATATGACAATATATTACATATATAATGTAAATGGAATCATTTGCAAACTGATGAGCAGAATTAACTATAGACCCTTCAAGTACACTAATTCTTGAATCTTTCACGAAGATCAACAAAAACACTGTTCTTGAAGAGTCAGAATTAATATAATCAGTAAATAGCCTACGTAACCAAACATGGGAATAAACCAAGAAAGATATAAGCTTTGCAAATGGTATCATTATAAAGAATGCGAAGTGGCAAGTCGTCCCACGGTGTACCCCGTCGATGAATCTGTAAGGGTCACGTACGACGATAAGTCACGTACCGCGACTACGGAATGTGGCCTGATCGGATATCCCACAGTGGACTTCGAAAAAGTCACGTACAGTGATAAATCACGTATGGCGATATGTCACGTACGATGATAATAGCTCGCGCGGTCTTCCCAGCTGACCCTGCAAAAATAAGTCACGTACGAGATAACAGCTCGCGCGGTCTTCCCAGCTGACGCTGCAAAAATAAGGCACGTACGCTCGGAGTACCGAGGCCGATCTCACACATTCCGCTGACGCTGCAACGATAAGATAAGCGGCCGCGCTTCGGATTCTCGGAACGGAGAGCGCCCGGCGTGCGACCGCTGAGTTAGCAAATAAGATACGCCTATAACTAGGCGGGAGTAGGAGCCAACAGGCAGTTGTATCAGCTACATCGACCAGTGCACTTCGGATGTTAACGCGTGACAAGTGACAGTGAATCCGTACATAGGAGTCTGCCGCTAACGACAACTTCGATCAACAGTTAACGTAAGTCTTAATTAAAACTGGTCAGCGCTTAGGAAGCTGGAGTATTAATTGAAGCAAATCCGGATCGGAAGTTTCGTGTCTGCGGGTCGCTCCGCTCCGTTTTATAAACCGTTGTCCTCCGAATTGACAGGCCGAGGTCGTGTTAGTTAGAGGGTCAATTTAATCCGTAATAATAACTGTCCAACGTCATTTAGTCGTTGATTTATATCCGGAAAAGCACTGTGTCGTTCGGAACTGTTCACTCCGTCTCTTTGACGTAAAACCTTTGTATCCATTTATTGAGAAACTATTACTCTGTCTTATTACTCTGTCTATTGATTGTACACGATTTGCAATTATATTCTAATAATTAATTACCTTTTATATTATTGAACTATAACATTGCATTCATCTTCTGATTATCTATTATTGTTATTTCCGACACACCAATCAAGTATTCCGTCCAGTATCCACCTTACTTACTATTAATTACCTTTTATTTACATCCATTCCGTACCCATCTGAATTCAATCCCACTTACCTTGTATCCGCAATCTCGATTCTAATTATCAAATTCGTGTAACGCATATTAGTCTAGAAATTAACGAGGTGCATTCTTGTTTTTATTAGAACCTGGTAGAATCTGCGCAACGAAAGCGCCTACAAGAGGTTGTTTTCACGCTCGTAGAGAAGCGCCCCTTTCGAGGCAGACTTCTACAAAATAGAGAAGCGCCCCTTACAACGAGGCTGACTTCTATAAAATAGAGAAGCGCCCCTTTCGAGGCAGACTTCTGCAATTTGGAGAAGCGCCCCTTATAACGAGGCAGACTTCCACGATTTAAAGAGCGCCTTTGCGACTGGGACGTTCATCCTTCTTCAAGGAAAGACTTCTTCGCGAGAGCCTACTGCGGCTTATAAGAATCTAACCTGAAGAGAGGAAATACGAATTACCAAAAATGCATTTCTTTAATTTAGATCCTCAATGGTAAAAGATCCAGACGAAATTTACTTACCTTTTAAATCTATCTAAATTAAGAAACATTCATACACATATCTCACCTAACCTTAAATCCAAACCGGATAAATTATACGTGTTACTTCATTAACATAATATTTACCTACCTTACCTTCCGTTAACCTCTACAGTCATTTTGGAACTCGTCTTATTTTATTCTAAAGTAATCTTCCTTTGCGGAGATAAATAGTTCCGACCCTTACGCGATCAAGGTATTCCCGAGCGTCTAGTTCGTGTAGGCGAGCAAGCTCAAAATACCCAACCATATATGCACGTACCTTTCAACGTGAGGTTAATACCCGAGGGCAGTTAACTTTCCGGGAAGTTACGTTTCGCCGTTTTCTTGCGAGTCCGAACCCTCCAGGCCAGGACGTAACATTTGCGTCGAAACCATGCCCTTCCAAAATTCTTTTCGATGAAATTCTCGATGCCATTCGAATTTTCACGTCAATTTACACGGAAAATGCGGTCTCTCGTTTCTGAAATAGGGAAATCTGGAAAAAGTGCGAAACTATCGCCTGAAATGCGAAATCTGTCGATTTCAGAGAGAAAACTTACCTTTGCGTCGAAACCATGCCCTTCCAAAATTCTTTTCGATGAAATTCTCGATGCCATTCGAATTTTCACGTCAATTTACACGGAAAATGCGGTCTCTCGTTTCTGAAATAGGGAAATCTGGAAAAAGTGCGAAACTATCGCCTGAAATGCGAAATCTGTCGATTTCAGAGAGAAAACTTACCTTTGCGTCGAAACCATGCCCTTCCAAAATTCTTTTCGATGAAATTCTCGATGCCATTCGAATTTTCACGTCAATTTACACGGAAAATGCGGTCTCTCGTTTCTGAAATAGGGAAATCTGGAAAAAGTGCGAAACTATCGCCTGAAATGCGAAATCTGTCGATTTCAGAGAGAAAACTTACCTTTGCGTCGAAACCATGCCCTTCCAAAATTCTTTTCGATGAAATTCTCGATGCCATTCGAATTTTCACGTCAATTTACACGGAAAATGCGGTCTCTCGTTTCTGAAATAGGGAAATCTGGAAAAAGTGCGAAACTATCGCCTGAAATGCGAAATCTGTCGATTTCAGAGAGAAAACTTACCTTTGCGTCGAAACCATGCCCTTCCAAAATTCTTTTCGATGAAATTCTCGATGCCATTCGAATTTTCACGTCAATTTACACGGAAAATGCGGTCTCTCGTTTCTGAAATAGGGAAATCTGGAAAAAGTGCGAAACTATCGCCTGAAATGCGAAATCTGTCGATTTCAGAGAGAAAACTTACCTTTGCGTCGAAACCATGCCCTTCCAAAATTCTTTTCGATGAAATTCTCGATGCCATTCGAATTTTCACGTCAATTTACACGGAAAATGCGGTCTCTCGTTTCTGAAATAGGGAAATCTGGAAAAAGTGCGAAACTATCGCCTGAAATGCGAAATCTGTCGATTTCAGAGAGAAAACTTACCTTTGTGTAACGTCCTGGACGTTTTGGTGATCAATCAAAATCGATTTTTCAATTGATAAGAGAAATCTGCAAATACACAAATTTCAAAAGGAATTTTTAGTCTTTCAAAATATTTTTACAAGTATGTCTTACGTAGCCTCAAGAATCATAAATATCGATAACATAGGTAAATCCAATAAATTTAGCATGTAATATGTAATATATAACAATATATTACATAAATAATATATAACAACATATAAAAATATAATATATGACAATATATTACATATATAATGTAAATGGAATCATTTGCAAACTGATGAGCAGAATTAACTATAGACCCTTCAAGTACACTAATTCTTGAATCTTTCACGAAGATCAACAAAAACACTGTTCTTGAAGAGTCAGAATTAATATAATCAGTAAATAGCCTACGTAACCAAACATGGGAATAAACCAAGAAAGATATAAGCTTTGCAAATGGTATCATTATAAAGAATGCGAAGTGGCAAGTCGTCCCACGGTGTACCCCGTCGATGAATCTGTAAGGGTCACGTACGACGATAAGTCACGTACCGCGACTACGGAATGTGGCCTGATCGGATATCCCACAGTGGACTTCGAAAAAGTCACGTACAGTGATAAATCACGTATGGCGATATGTCACGTACGATGATAATAGCTCGCGCGGTCTTCCCAGCTGACCCTGCAAAAATAAGTCACGTACGAGATAACAGCTCGCGCGGTCTTCCCAGCTGACGCTGCAAAAATAAGGCACGTACGCTCGGAGTACCGAGGCCGATCTCACACATTCCGCTGACGCTGCAACGATAAGATAAGCGGCCGCGCTTCGGATTCTCGGAACGGAGAGCGCCCGGCGTGCGACCGCTGAGTTAGCAAATAAGATACGCCTATAACTAGGCGGGAGTAGGAGCCAACAGGCAGTTGTATCAGCTACATCGACCAGTGCACTTCGGATGTTAACGCGTGACAAGTGACAGTGAATCCGTACATAGGAGTCTGCCGCTAACGACAACTTCGATCAACAGTTAACGTAAGTCTTAATTAAAACTGGTCAGCGCTTAGGAAGCTGGAGTATTAATTGAAGCAAATCCGGATCGGAAGTTTCGTGTCTGCGGGTCGCTCCGCTCCGTTTTATAAACCGTTGTCCTCCGAATTGACAGGCCGAGGTCGTGTTAGTTAGAGGGTCAATTTAATCCGTAATAATAACTGTCCAACGTCATTTAGTCGTTGATTTATATCCGGAAAAGCACTGTGTCGTTCGGAACTGTTCACTCCGTCTCTTTGACGTAAAACCTTTGTATCCATTTATTGAGAAACTATTACTCTGTCTTATTACTCTGTCTATTGATTGTACACGATTTGCAATTATATTCTAATAATTAATTACCTTTTATATTATTGAACTATAACATTGCATTCATCTTCTGATTATCTATTATTGTTATTTCCGACACACCAATCAAGTATTCCGTCCAGTATCCACCTTACTTACTATTAATTACCTTTTATTTACATCCATTCCGTACCCATCTGAATTCAATCCCACTTACCTTGTATCC
>CAJUYC020000073.1:20000-21183 GCA_910591585.2 Nysson spinosus | reverse complement strand
CGTAAGAGATAGAGCGGTGATTTATTAAGCAAAAGTGCTTCAAATACGCTCCCATAACTGAACATAACATTTAAAAGATACGTCGTCGGTGAAAATATTTTCAATTCGGACTTAGTCTCTGTACGGAGAGGCTACCGTGAAGCGCTGCCGACGAAGACTTTCTGATTAATTTAAAAATCAACCGTAAGAGATAGAGCGGTGGTTTATTAAGCAAAAGTGCTTCAAATACGCTCCTATAACTCAATCTAACATTTAAAAGTTACCTCGTCGGTGAAAATAATTTCACTTCGGACTTAGATTTTTTCCTACCGAGTGGCTACCGTGAAGGGTCGCCGACGACTATTTTAGAAATTATTTAAAAATCAACCGTAAGAGATAGAGCGGTGATTTATTAAGCAAAAGTGCTTCAAATACGCTCCCATAACTGAACATAACATTTAAAAGATACGTCGTCGGTGAAAATATTTTCAATTCGGACTTAGTCTCTGTACGGAGAGGCTACCGTGAAGCGCTGCCGACGAAGACTTTCTGATTAATTTAAAAATCAACCGTAAGAGATAGAGCGGTGGTTTATTAAGCAAAAGTGCTTCAAATACGCTCCTATAACTCAATCTAACATTTAAAAGTTACCTCGTCGGTGAAAATAATTTCACTTCGGACTTAGATTTTTTCCTACCGAGTGGCTACCGTGAAGGGTCGCCGACGACTATTTTAGAAATTATTTAAAAATCAACCGTAAGAGATAGAGCGGTGATTTATTAAGCAAAAGTGCTTCAAATACGCTCCCATAACTGAACATAACATTTAAAAGATACGTCGTCGGTGAAAATATTTTCAATTCGGACTTAGTCTCTGTACGGAGAGGCTACCGTGAAGCGCTGCCGACGAAGACTTTCTGATTAATTTAAAAATCAACCGTAAGAGATAGAGCGGTGGTTTATTAAGCAAAAGTGCTTCAAATACGCTCCTATAACTCAATCTAACATTTAAAAGTTACCTCGTCGGTGAAAATAATTTCACTTCGGACTTAGATTTTTTCCTACCGAGTGGCTACCGTGAAGGGTCGCCGACGACTATTTTAGAAATTATTTAAAAATCAACCGTAAGAGATAGAGCGGTGATTTATTAAGCAAAAGTGCTTCAAATACGCTCCCATAACTGAACATAACATTTAAAAGATACG
>CAJUYC020000073.1:12500-15000 GCA_910591585.2 Nysson spinosus | reverse complement strand
ATCAACTAAGGGAGACACAGAGGAGGAGAGAAGAGCCGTTTGAAATCTGCATTGTACGAGCTCTTCTGTACACTTCTCGTTCTTCGACGATGGCAAGGAGGGTCTGTTTGAATTCTGCAATTCGCTTCGACGATGTTGAGTGATCTCATCGTTGAGCCTACAGACTCTGCTGTGCGGCGGACATATATATGTAAGAATTTTTCGTGTTATGGGAGTAATCTTTGCAAGGACGTTGTCGTACGGTAGCGTGTAGCTGCTCGCCGACTTTGCGTTCTCACGTGTCGGAGCGTCTCGAATTTCGTATTTGGCGCAAGACCGTAGATCGCAATGTTTCGGGCGAGAACAAGCCGCACGTACGACACTCTCTTAACTGGAATAGAGCCGTTTGAATTTCGCATTGTACGGCCGTGCAAGTTGAGACGAGAGTTCGTTGCATTGCGGCCGTTTGAATCCCGCATGTCTGCGCTCCGATGACACACTTGTTGACACGGGGCGTAGAATTACGGTCCGCTGTGGAATTTTGAATGTACTTCTCGCAAATCGCCCTCTCCGTTGCGTACCGTCTGATGACGCGGCGTTGCCTCCGCCGAAGACGCACCTATGTGAGAGTTGCAGAGTTGTTTCATACTCCACCCTCGTTATGCCGTGGCTTTTCGTTTTGCCTTCCCCTTCGGGAGAATGGCTGACGACAGTAGTCTCGGCGTCCGGACCTCCATCCTTAGCGCTTAGTTGGAGGCACGGACCTCGGCTTCTTTCGAACCGAGAGAAAAATAAACTGTGATATCTGTATACTAAACTTATAAAACGTTTTGAACGTTTAAATATTACCCTGAACGGTGGATCACTTGGCTCGTGGGTCGATGAAGAACGCAGCTAATTGCGCGTCAACGTGTGAACTGCAGGACACATGAACATCGACATTTCGAACGCACATTGCGGTCCACGGATACAATTCCCGGACCACGCCTGGCTGAGGGTCGTTTACGTACATAAAGACTGCTTACGTGACTTGCCCCGCGCTCGTCGTTCCTTTCCTTCATTCGAAGGATTGAATTCCGCTAACGGGGAACGGCGATGCATGATGCGGTGGCGTATAAGTCCCGTACGAGCGAAGTTGGGTTGCTCGTCGAGGCTACAGTGAATGGAGATCTTGAATTTCGTGGCGAGCCGTGAATTGCACAGCGTCGCATCCGCCTTCGCGTGGTGAGCTTCTGGTCTGTTTCTGCATAAAGGGGGACTCGAAATGGGGTACGTTCACGCGTACCGTGTCCTCCGTAGTTACAGACCGCGCCCCATGCGTTGTGCCTGGTGATGCACATTGTGAAAATTCCCGTGATCTCGTCTGATCTTCTCACTCTCGACGTCTCCTGAAATGAGAGAAAGGACGAAAGAGTGTATAACCTTTCTCGCCGATGGAGTTGGTGCGCAGGATTGTCTCTGCGAGAATCAATCGTTGCTTCGGTGGAGCGCGGTTATTTCCCTTTCACGCATTTTACCTCGCGCTTCCCGTGGTACAGTACGTACCATGCGCTGCTGAGCGACGAGTGTAATCGAAATAGTATGCGTGGATGGCATAGTAAACGCCACCCGTTGCACGTTTTTTTTTGCACCGTACAACACACACCACGCACTCCGAAGGAAGGTGACACGAAGGAAGTTGAAAGAGTACGAAATTGCGTCTTATATTCACCGCAAATGCGAGTAAACATATTCGAACGCTCCTCGTACCTTCCGGTCGTCGAGTCCATGAAAATCTGTTGCTGTGACTCTGTGTAGAATATCCTCAATATCTCTCACTCGATTTAATATGTATATATATATATATCTATATATTCTGTCTCTTTCGTAATTTCGCTCGAGCTCGCCGATCTCTTGGAGAATAGAGAGATCTCGAAATAGCAGCGTGTCTCGAACGGAGTTTTGAAATAGTGAAAGAGTACAACGGGGTATATATTATATGTGTACATTATAGAACGCAAAAAGAGAGAAGAGAGAAGAGAGAGATGTCTCGCAGACACGCACCAAATAGTAGGACAGACGTTAAATCAGCCGGAAAGGTCTCAGGATCGAAATAGCAAAGAAGCGTTCGTATGTGTTACATCTCGCTTGAAATAGCGAAGCGGTGAAGACGTTTTTTTCGCGTTTCTTCGTTGTTACCATGGCGAGAATCGAAAGAGTGGTTTACCTCTGTTGATTTTTCCTATCAGACGCGTAGAACTTTGCTCTACACGTCGCTCTCTACGACGACCTCAGAGCAGGTGAGATTACCCGCTGAATTTAAGCATATTATTAAGCGGAGGAAAAGAAACTAACCAGGATTTCCTTAGTAGCGGCGAGCGAACAGGAATTAGCCCAGCACTGAATCCCGCGGTTCTGCCGCAGGGAAATGTAGTGTTCGGGAGGATCCATTTATCCCGAAACGTTGAACCGAGTTCAAGTCCATCTTGAATGGGGCCATTTACCCGTAGAGGGTGCCAGGCCCGTAGCGACCGGTACGCGT
>CAJUYC020000073.1:0-5000 GCA_910591585.2 Nysson spinosus | reverse complement strand
AAATCAACCGTAAGAGATAGAGCGGTGGTTTATTAAGCAAAAGTGCTTCAAATACGCTCCTATAACTCAATCTAACATTTAAAAGTTACCTCGTCGGTGAAAATAATTTCACTTCGGACTTAGATTTTTTCCTACCGAGTGGCTACCGTGAAGGGTCGCCGACGACTATTTTAGAAATTATTTAAAAATCAACCGTAAGAGATAGAGCGGTGATTTATTAAGCAAAAGTGCTTCAAATACGCTCCCATAACTGAACATAACATTTAAAAGATACGTCGTCGGTGAAAATATTTTCAATTCGGACTTAGTCTCTGTACGGAGAGGCTACCGTGAAGCGCTGCCGACGAAGACTTTCTGATTAATTTAAAAATCAACCGTAAGAGATAGAGCGGTGGTTTATTAAGCAAAAGTGCTTCAAATACGCTCCTATAACTCAATCTAACATTTAAAAGTTACCTCGTCGGTGAAAATAATTTCACTTCGGACTTAGATTTTTTCCTACCGAGTGGCTACCGTGAAGGGTCGCCGACGACTATTTTAGAAATTATTTAAAAATCAACCGTAAGAGATAGAGCGGTGATTTATTAAGCAAAAGTGCTTCAAATACGCTCCCATAACTGAACATAACATTTAAAAGATACGTCGTCGGTGAAAATATTTTCAATTCGGACTTAGTCTCTGTACGGAGAGGCTACCGTGAAGCGCTGCCGACGAAGACTTTCTGATTAATTTAAAAATCAACCGTAAGAGATAGAGCGGTGGTTTATTAAGCAAAAGTGCTTCAAATACGCTCCTATAACTCAATCTAACATTTAAAAGTTACCTCGTCGGTGAAAATAATTTCACTTCGGACTTAGATTTTTTCCTACCGAGTGGCTACCGTGAAGGGTCGCCGACGACTATTTTAGAAATTATTTAAAAATCAACCGTAAGAGATAGAGCGGTGATTTATTAAGCAAAAGTGCTTCAAATACGCTCCCATAACTGAACATAACATTTAAAAGATACGTCGTCGGTGAAAATATTTTCAATTCGGACTTAGTCTCTGTACGGAGAGGCTACCGTGAAGCGCTGCCGACGAAGACTTTCTGATTAATTTAAAAATCAACCGTAAGAGATAGAGCGGTGGTTTATTAAGCAAAAGTGCTTCAAATACGCTCCTATAACTCAATCTAACATTTAAAAGTTACCTCGTCGGTGAAAATAATTTCACTTCGGACTTAGATTTTTTCCTACCGAGTGGCTACCGTGAAGGGTCGCCGACGACTATTTTAGAAATTATTTAAAAATCAACCGTAAGAGATAGAGCGGTGATTTATTAAGCAAAAGTGCTTCAAATACGCTCCCATAACTGAACATAACATTTAAAAGATACGTCGTCGGTGAAAATATTTTCAATTCGGACTTAGTCTCTGTACGGAGAGGCTACCGTGAAGCGCTGCCGACGAAGACTTTCTGATTAATTTAAAAATCAACCGTAAGAGATAGAGCGGTGGTTTATTAAGCAAAAGTGCTTCAAATACGCTCCTATAACTCAATCTAACATTTAAAAGTTACCTCGTCGGTGAAAATAATTTCACTTCGGACTTAGATTTTTTCCTACCGAGTGGCTACCGTGAAGGGTCGCCGACGACTATTTTAGAAATTATTTAAAAATCAACCGTAAGAGATAGAGCGGTGATTTATTAAGCAAAAGTGCTTCAAATACGCTCCCATAACTGAACATAACATTTAAAAGATACGTCGTCGGTGAAAATATTTTCAATTCGGACTTAGTCTCTGTACGGAGAGGCTACCGTGAAGCGCTGCCGACGAAGACTTTCTGATTAATTTAAAAATCAACCGTAAGAGATAGAGCGGTGGTTTATTAAGCAAAAGTGCTTCAAATACGCTCCTATAACTCAATCTAACATTTAAAAGTTACCTCGTCGGTGAAAATAATTTCACTTCGGACTTAGATTTTTTCCTACCGAGTGGCTACCGTGAAGGGTCGCCGACGACTATTTTAGAAATTATTTAAAAATCAACCGTAAGAGATAGAGCGGTGATTTATTAAGCAAAAGTGCTTCAAATACGCTCCCATAACTGAACATAACATTTAAAAGATACGTCGTCGGTGAAAATATTTTCAATTCGGACTTAGTCTCTGTACGGAGAGGCTACCGTGAAGCGCTGCCGACGAAGACTTTCTGATTAATTTAAAAATCAACCGTAAGAGATAGAGCGGTGGTTTATTAAGCAAAAGTGCTTCAAATACGCTCCTATAACTCAATCTAACATTTAAAAGTTACCTCGTCGGTGAAAATAATTTCACTTCGGACTTAGATTTTTTCCTACCGAGTGGCTACCGTGAAGGGTCGCCGACGACTATTTTAGAAATTATTTAAAAATCAACCGTAAGAGATAGAGCGGTGATTTATTAAGCAAAAGTGCTTCAAATACGCTCCCATAACTGAACATAACATTTAAAAGATACGTCGTCGGTGAAAATATTTTCAATTCGGACTTAGTCTCTGTACGGAGAGGCTACCGTGAAGCGCTGCCGACGAAGACTTTCTGATTAATTTAAAAATCAACCGTAAGAGATAGAGCGGTGGTTTATTAAGCAAAAGTGCTTCAAATACGCTCCTATAACTCAATCTAACATTTAAAAGTTACCTCGTCGGTGAAAATAATTTCACTTCGGACTTAGATTTTTTCCTACCGAGTGGCTACCGTGAAGGGTCGCCGACGACTATTTTAGAAATTATTTAAAAATCAACCGTAAGAGATAGAGCGGTGATTTATTAAGCAAAAGTGCTTCAAATACGCTCCCATAACTGAACATAACATTTAAAAGATACGTCGTCGGTGAAAATATTTTCAATTCGGACTTAGTCTCTGTACGGAGAGGCTACCGTGAAGCGCTGCCGACGAAGACTTTCTGATTAATTTAAAAATCAACCGTAAGAGATAGAGCGGTGGTTTATTAAGCAAAAGTGCTTCAAATACGCTCCTATAACTCAATCTAACATTTAAAAGTTACCTCGTCGGTGAAAATAATTTCACTTCGGACTTAGATTTTTTCCTACCGAGTGGCTACCGTGAAGGGTCGCCGACGACTATTTTAGAAATTATTTAAAAATCAACCGTAAGAGATAGAGCGGTGATTTATTAAGCAAAAGTGCTTCAAATACGCTCCCATAACTGAACATAACATTTAAAAGATACGTCGTCGGTGAAAATATTTTCAATTCGGACTTAGTCTCTGTACGGAGAGGCTACCGTGAAGCGCTGCCGACGAAGACTTTCTGATTAATTTAAAAATCAACCGTAAGAGATAGAGCGGTGGTTTATTAAGCAAAAGTGCTTCAAATACGCTCCTATAACTCAATCTAACATTTAAAAGTTACCTCGTCGGTGAAAATAATTTCACTTCGGACTTAGATTTTTTCCTACCGAGTGGCTACCGTGAAGGGTCGCCGACGACTATTTTAGAAATTATTTAAAAATCAACCGTAAGAGATAGAGCGGTGATTTATTAAGCAAAAGTGCTTCAAATACGCTCCCATAACTGAACATAACATTTAAAAGATACGTCGTCGGTGAAAATATTTTCAATTCGGACTTAGTCTCTGTACGGAGAGGCTACCGTGAAGCGCTGCCGACGAAGACTTTCTGATTAATTTAAAAATCAACCGTAAGAGATAGAGCGGTGGTTTATTAAGCAAAAGTGCTTCAAATACGCTCCTATAACTCAATCTAACTTTTAAAAGTTACCTCGTCGGTGAAAATAATTTCACTTCGGACTTAGATTTTTTCCTACCGAGTGGCTACCGTGAAGGGTCGCCGACGACTATTTTAGAAATTATTTAAAAATCAACCGTAAGAGATAGAGCGGTGATTTATTAAGCAAAAGTGCTTCAAATACGCTCCCATAACTGAACATAACATTTAAAAGATACGTCGTCGGTGAAAATATTTTCAATTCGGACTTAGTCTCTGTACGGAGAGGCTACCGTGAAGCGCTGCCGACGAAGACTTTCTGATTAATTTAAAAATCAACCGTAAGAGATAGAGCGGTGGTTTATTAAGCAAAAGTGCTTCAAATACGCTCCTATAACTCAATCTAACATTTAAAAGTTACCTCGTCGGTGAAAATAATTTCACTTCGGACTTAGATTTTTTCCTACCGAGTGGCTACCGTGAAGGGTCGCCGACGACTATTTTAGAAATTATTTAAAAATCAACCGTAAGAGATAGAGCGGTGATTTATTAAGCAAAAGTGCTTCAAATACGCTCCCATAACTGAACATAACATTTAAAAGATACGTCGTCGGTGAAAATATTTTCAATTCGGACTTAGTCTCTGTACGGAGAGGCTACCGTGAAGCGCTGCCGACGAAGACTTTCTGATTAATTTAAAAATCAACCGTAAGAGATAGAGCGGTGGTTTATTAAGCAAAAGTGCTTCAAATACGCTCCTATAACTCAATCTAACATTTAAAAGTTACCTCGTCGGTGAAAATAATTTCACTTCGGACTTAGATTTTTTCCTACCGAGTGGCTACCGTGAAGGGTCGCCGACGACTATTTTAGAAATTATTTAAAAATCAACCGTAAGAGATAGAGCGGTGATTTATTAAGCAAAAGTGCTTCAAATACGCTCCCATAACTGAACATAACATTTAAAAGATACGTCGTCGGTGAAAATATTTTCAATTCGGACTTAGTCTCTGTACGGAGAGGCTACCGTGAAGCGCTGCCGACGAAGACTTTCTGATTAATTTAAAAATCAACCGTAAGAGATAGAGCGGTGGTTTATTAAGCAAAAGTGCTTCAAATACGCTCCTATAACTCAATCTAACATTTAAAAGTTACCTCGTCGGTGAAAATAATTTCACTTCGGACTTAGATTTTTTCCTACCGAGTGGCTACCGTGAAGGGTCGCCGACGACTATTTTAGAAATTATTTAAAAATCAACCGTAAGAGATAGAGCGGTGATTTATTAAGCAAAAGT
>CAJUYC020000072.1:0-21319 GCA_910591585.2 Nysson spinosus | reverse complement strand
GAATGGCGTCGAGAATTTCATCGAAAAGAATTTTGGAAGGGCATGGTTTCGACGCAAAGGTAAGTTTTCTCTCTGAAATCGACAGATTTCGCATTTCAGGCGATAGTTTCGCACTTTTTCCAGATTTCCCTATTTCAGAAACGAGAGACCGCATTTTCCGTGTAAATTGACGTGAAAATTCGAATGGCGTCGAGAATTTCATCGAAAAGAATTTTGGAAGGGCATGGTTTCGACGCAAAGGTAAGTTTTCTCTCTGAAATCGACAGATTTCGCATTTCAGGCGATAGTTTCGCACTTTTTCCAGATTTCCCTATTTCAGAAACGAGAGACCGCATTTTCCGTGTAAATTGACGTGAAAATTCGAATGGCGTCGAGAATTTCATCGAAAAGAATTTTGGAAGGGCATGGTTTCGACGCAAAGGTAAGTTTTCTCTCTGAAATCGACAGATTTCGCATTTCAGGCGATAGTTTCGCACTTTTTCCAGATTTCCCTATTTCAGAAACGAGAGACCGCATTTTCCGTGTAAATTGACGTGAAAATTCGAATGGCGTCGAGAGTATCATCGAAAAGAATTTTGGAAGGGCATGGTTTCGACGCAAAGGTAAGTTTTCTCTCTGAAATCGACAGATTTCGCATTTCAGGCGATAGTTTCGCACTTTTTCCAGATTTCCCTATTTCAGAAACGAGAGACCGCATTTTCCGTGTAAATTGACGTGAAAATTCGAATGGCGTCGAGAATTTCATCGAAAAGAATTTTGGAAGGGCATGGTTTCGACGCAAAGGTAAGTTTTCTCTCTGAAATCGACAGATTTCGCATTTCAGGCGATAGTTTCGCACTTTTTCCAGATTTCCCTATTTCAGAAACGAGAGACCGCATTTTCCGTGTAAATTGACGTGAAAATTCGAATGGCGTCGAGAATTTCATCGAAAAGAATTTTGGAAGGGCATGGTTTCGACGCAAAGGTAAGTTTTCTCTCTGAAATCGACAGATTTCGCATTTCAGGCGATAGTTTCGCACTTTTTCCAGATTTCCCTATTTCAGAAACGAGAGACCGCATTTTCCGTGTAAATTGACGTGAAAATTCGAATGGCGTCGAGAATATCATCGAAAAGAATTTTGGAAGGGCATGGTTTCGACGCAAAGGTAAGTTTTCTCTCTGAAATCGACAGATTTCGCATTTCAGGCGATAGTTTCGCACTTTTTCCAGATTTCCCTATTTCAGAAACGAGAGACCGCATTTTCCGTGTAAATTGACGTGAAAATTCGAATGGCGTCGAGAATTTCATCGAAAAGAATTTTGGAAGGGCATGGTTTCGACGCAAAGGTAAGTTTTCTCTCTGAAATCGACAGATTTCGCATTTCAGGCGATAGTTTCGCACTTTTTCCAGATTTCCCTATTTCAGAAACGAGAGACCGCATTTTCCGTGTAAATTGACGTGAAAATTCGAATGGCGTCGAGAATTTCATCGAAAAGAATTTTGGAAGGGCATGGTTTCGACGCAAAGGTAAGTTTTCTCTATGAAATCGACAGATTTCGCATTTCAGGCGATAGTTTCGCACTTTTTCCAGATTTCCCTATTTCAGAAACGAGAGACCGCATTTTCCGTGTAAATTGACGTGAAAATTCGAATGGCGTCGAGAATTTCATCGAAAAGAATTTTGGAAGGGCATGGTTTCGACGCAAAGGTAAGTTTTCTCTCTGAAATCGACAGATTTCGCATTTCAGGCGATAGTTTCGCACTTTTTCCAGATTTCCCTATTTCAGAAACGAGAGACCGCATTTTCCGTGTAAATTGACGTGAAAATTCGAATGGCGTCGAGAATTTCATCGAAAAGAATTTTGGGAAGGGCATGGTTTCGACGCAAAGGTAAGTTTTCTCTCTGAAATCGACAGATTTCGCATTTCAGGCGATAGTTTCGCACTTTTTCCAGATTTCCCTATTTCAGAAACGAGAGACCGCATTTTCCGTGTAAATTGACGTGAAAATTCGAATGGCGTCGAGAATTTCATCGAAAAGAATTTTGGAAGGGCATGGTTTCGACGCAAAGGTAAGTTTTCTCTCTGAAATCGACAGATTTCGCATTTCAGGCGATAGTTTCGCACTTTTTCCAGATTTCCCTATTTCAGAAACGAGAGACCGCATTTTCCGTGTAAATTGACGTGAAAATTCGAATGGCGTCGAGAATTTCATCGAAAAGAATTTTGGAAGGGCATGGTTTCGACGCAAAGGTAAGTTTTCTCTCTGAAATCGACAGATTTCGCATTTCAGGCGATAGTTTCGCACTTTTTCCAGATTTCCCTATTTCAGAAACGAGAGACCGCATTTTCCGTGTAAATTGACGTGAAAATTCGAATGGCGTCGAGAATTTCATCGAAAAGAATTTTGGAAGGGCATGGTTTCGACGCAAAGGTAAGTTTTCTCTCTGAAATCGACAGATTTCGCATTTCAGGCGATAGTTTCGCACTTTTTCCAGATTTCCCTATTTCAGAAACGAGAGACCGCATTTTCCGTGTAAATTGACGTGAAAATTCGAATGGCGTCGAGAATTTCATCGAAAAGAATTTTGGAAGGGCATGGTTTCGACGCAAAGGTAAGTTTTCTCTCTGAAATCGACAGATTTCGCATTTCAGGCGATAGTTTCGCACTTTTTCCAGATTTCCCTATTTCAGAAACGAGAGACCGCATTTTCCGTGTAAATTGACGTGAAAATTCGAATGGCGTCGAGAATTTCATCGAAAAGAATTTTGGAAGGGCATGGTTTCGACGCAAAGGTAAGTTTTCTCTCTGAAATCGACAGATTTCGCATTTCAGGCGATAGTTTCGCACTTTTTCCAGATTTCCCTATTTCAGAAACGAGAGACCGCATTTTCCGTGTAAATTGACGTGAAAATTCGAATGGCGTCGAGAATTTCATCGAAAAGAATTTTGGAAGGGCATGGTTTCGACGCAAAGGTAAGTTTTCTCTCTGAAATCGACAGATTTCGCATTTCAGGCGATAGTTTCGCACTTTTTCCAGATTTCCCTATTTCAGAAACGAGAGACCGCATTTTCCGTGTAAATTGACGTGAAAATTCGAATGGCGTCGAGAATTTCATCGAAAAGAATTTTGGAAGGGCATGGTTTCGACGCAAAGGTAAGTTTTCTCTCTGAAATCGACAGATTTCGCATTTCAGGCGATAGTTTCGCACTTTTTCCAGATTTCCCTATTTCAGAAACGAGAGACCGCATTTTCCGTGTAAATTGACGTGAAAATTCGAATGGCGTCGAGAATATCATCGAAAAGAATTTTGGAAGGGCATGGTTTCGACGCAAAGGTAAGTTTTCTCTCTGAAATCGACAGATTTCGCATTTCAGGCGATAGTTTCGCACTTTTTCCAGATTTCCCTATTTCAGAAACGAGAGACCGCATTTTCCGTGTAAATTGACGTGAAAATTCGAATGGCGTCGAGAATTTCATCGAAAAGAATTTTGGAAGGGCATGGTTTCGACGCAAAGGTAAGTTTTCTCTCTGAAATCGACAGATTTCGCATTTCAGGCGATAGTTTCGCACTTTTTTCCAGATTTCCCTATTTCAGAAACGAGAGACCGCATTTTCCGTGTAAATTGACGTGAAAATTCGAATGGCGTCGAGAATTTCATCGAAAAGAATTTTGGAAGGGCATGGTTTCGACGCAAAGGTAAGTTTTCTCTCTGAAATCGACAGATTTCGCATTTCAGGCGATAGTTTCGCACTTTTTCCAGATTTCCCTATTTCAGAAACGAGAGACCGCATTTTCCGTGTAAATTGACGTGAAAATTCGAATGGCGTCGAGAATTTCATCGAAAAGAATTTTGGAAGGGCATGGTTTCGACGCAAAGGTAAGTTTTCTCTCTGAAATCGACAGATTTCGCATTTCAGGCGATAGTTTCGCACTTTTTCCAGATTTCCCTATTTCAGAAACGAGAGACCGCATTTTCCGTGTAAATTGACGTGAAAATTCGAATGGCGTCGAGAATTTCATCGAAAAGAATTTTGGAAGGGCATGGTTTCGACGCAAAGGTAAGTTTTCTCTCTGAAATCGACAGATTTCGCATTTCAGGCGATAGTTTCGCACTTTTTCCAGATTTCCCTATTTCAGAAACGAGAGACCGCATTTTCCGTGTAAATTGACGTGAAAATTCGAATGGCGTCGAGAATTTCATCGAAAAGAATTTTGGAAGGGCATGGTTTCGACGCAAAGGTAAGTTTTCTCTCTGAAATCGACAGATTTCGCATTTCAGGCGATAGTTTCGCACTTTTTCCAGATTTCCCTATTTCAGAAACGAGAGACCGCATTTTCCGTGTAAATTGACGTGAAAATTCGAATGGCGTCGAGAATTTCATCGAAAAGAATTTTGGAAGGGCATGGTTTCGACGCAAAGGTAAGTTTTCTCTCTGAAATCGACAGATTTCGCATTTCAGGCGATAGTTTCGCACTTTTTCCAGATTTCCCTATTTCAGAAACGAGAGACCGCATTTTCCGTGTAAATTGACGTGAAAATTCGAATGGCGTCGAGAATTTCATCGAAAAGAATTTTGGAAGGGCATGGTTTCGACGCAAAGGTAAGTTTTCTCTCTGAAATCGACAGATTTCGCATTTCAGGCGATAGTTTCGCACTTTTTCCAGATTTCCCTATTTCAGAAACGAGAGACCGCATTTTCCGTGTAAATTGACGTGAAAATTCGAATGGCGTCGAGAATTTCATCGAAAAGAATTTTGGAAGGGCATGGTTTCGACGCAAAGGTAAGTTTTCTCTCTGAAATCGACAGATTTCGCATTTCAGGCGATAGTTTCGCACTTTTTCCAGATTTCCCTATTTCAGAAACGAGAGACCGCATTTTCCGTGTAAATTGACGTGAAAATTCGAATGGCGTCGAGAATTTCATCGAAAAGAATTTTGGAAGGGCATGGTTTCGACGCAAAGGTAAGTTTTCTCTCTGAAATCGACAGATTTCGCATTTCAGGCGATAGTTTCGCACTTTTTCCAGATTTCCCTATTTCAGAAACGAGAGACCGCATTTTCCGTGTAAATTGACGTGAAAATTCGAATGGCGTCGAGAATTTCATCGAAAAGAATTTTGGAAGGGCATGGTTTCGACGCAAAGGTAAGTTTTCTCTCTGAAATCGACAGATTTCGCATTTCAGGCGATAGTTTCGCACTTTTTCCAGATTTCCCTATTTCAGAAACGAGAGACCGCATTTTCCGTGTAAATTGACGTGAAAATTCGAATGGCGTCGAGAATTTCATCGAAAAGAATTTTGGAAGGGCATGGTTTCGACGCAAAGGTAAGTTTTCTCTCTGAAATCGACAGATTTCGCATTTCAGGCGATAGTTTCGCACTTTTTCCAGATTTCCCTATTTCAGAAACGAGAGACCGCATTTTCCGTGTAAATTGACGTGAAAATTCGAATGGCGTCGAGAATTTCATCGAAAAGAATTTTGGAAGGGCATGGTTTCGACGCAAAGGTAAGTTTTCTCTCTGAAATCGACAGATTTCGCATTTCAGGCGATAGTTTCGCACTTTTTCCAGATTTCCCTATTTCAGAAACGAGAGACCGCATTTTCCGTGTAAATTGACGTGAAAATTCGAATGGCGTCGAGAATATCATCGAAAAGAATTTTGGAAGGGCATGGTTTCGACGCAAAGGTAAGTTTTCTCTCTGAAATCGACAGATTTCGCATTTCAGGCGATAGTTTCGCACTTTTTCCAGATTTCCCTATTTCAGAAACGAGAGACCGCATTTTCCGTGTAAATTGACGTGAAAATTCGAATGGCGTCGAGAATTTCATCGAAAAGAATTTTGGAAGGGCATGGTTTCGACGCAAAGGTAAGTTTTCTCTCTGAAATCGACAGATTTCGCATTTCAGGCGATAGTTTCGCACTTTTTCCAGATTTCCCTATTTCAGAAACGAGAGACCGCATTTTCCGTGTAAATTGACGTGAAAATTCGAATGGCGTCGAGAATTTCATCGAAAAGAATTTTGGAAGGGCATGGTTTCGACGCAAAGGTAAGTTTTCTCTCTGAAATCGACAGATTTCGCATTTCAGGCGATAGTTTCGCACTTTTTCCAGATTTCCCTATTTCAGAAACGAGAGACCGCATTTTCCGTGTAAATTGACGTGAAAATTCGAATGGCGTCGAGAATTTCATCGAAAAGAATTTTGGAAGGGCATGGTTTCGACGCAAAGGTAAGTTTTCTCTCTGAAATCGACAGATTTCGCATTTCAGGCGATAGTTTCGCACTTTTTCCAGATTTCCCTATTTCAGAAACGAGAGACCGCATTTTCCGTGTAAATTGACGTGAAAATTCGAATGGCGTCGAGAATTTCATCGAAAAGAATTTTGGAAGGGCATGGTTTCGACGCAAAGGTAAGTTTTCTCTCTGAAATCGACAGATTTCGCATTTCAGGCGATAGTTTCGCACTTTTTCCAGATTTCCCTATTTCAGAAACGAGAGACCGCATTTTCCGTGTAAATTGACGTGAAAATTCGAATGGCGTCGAGAATTTCATCGAAAAGAATTTTGGAAGGGCATGGTTTCGACGCAAAGGTAAGTTTTCTCTCTGAAATCGACAGATTTCGCATTTCAGGCGATAGTTTCGCACTTTTTCCAGATTTCCCTATTTCAGAAACGAGAGACCGCATTTTCCGTGTAAATTGACGTGAAAATTCGAATGGCGTCGAGAATTTCATCGAAAAGAATTTTGGAAGGGCATGGTTTCGACGCAAAGGTAAGTTTTCTCTCTGAAATCGACAGATTTCGCATTTCAGGCGATAGTTTCGCACTTTTTCCAGATTTCCCTATTTCAGAAACGAGAGACCGCATTTTCCGTGTAAATTGACGTGAAAATTCGAATGGCGTCGAGAATTTCATCGAAAAGAATTTTGGAAGGGCATGGTTTCGACGCAAAGGTAAGTTTTCTCTCTGAAATCGACAGATTTCGCATTTCAGGCGATAGTTTCGCACTTTTTCCAGATTTCCCTATTTCAGAAACGAGAGACCGCATTTTCCGTGTAAATTGACGTGAAAATTCGAATGGCGTCGAGAATTTCATCGAAAAGAATTTTGGAAGGGCATGGTTTCGACGCAAAGGTAAGTTTTCTCTCTGAAATCGACAGATTTCGCATTTCAGGCGATAGTTTCGCACTTTTTCCAGATTTCCCTATTTCAGAAACGAGAGACCGCATTTTCCGTGTAAATTGACGTGAAAATTCGAATGGCGTCGAGAATTTCATCGAAAAGAATTTTGGAAGGGCATGGTTTCGACGCAAAGGTAAGTTTTCTCTCTGAAATCGACAGATTTCGCATTTCAGGCGATAGTTTCGCACTTTTTCCAGATTTCCCTATTTCAGAAACGAGAGACCGCATTTTCCGTGTAAATTGACGTGAAAATTCGAATGGCGTCGAGAATTTCATCGAAAAGAATTTTGGAAGGGCATGGTTTCGACGCAAAGGTAAGTTTTCTCTCTGAAATCGACAGATTTCGCATTTCAGGCGATAGTTTCGCACTTTTTCCAGATTTCCCTATTTCAGAAACGAGAGACCGCATTTTCCGTGTAAATTGACGTGAAAATTCGAATGGCGTCGAGAATTTCATCGAAAAGAATTTTGGAAGGGCATGGTTTCGACGCAAAGGTAAGTTTTCTCTCTGAAATCGACAGATTTCGCATTTCAGGCGATAGTTTCGCACTTTTTCCAGATTTCCCTATTTCAGAAACGAGAGACCGCATTTTCCGTGTAAATTGACGTGAAAATTCGAATGGCGTCGAGAATATCATCGAAAAGAATTTTGGAAGGGCATGGTTTCGACGCAAAGGTAAGTTTTCTCTCTGAAATCGACAGATTTCGCATTTCAGGCGATAGTTTCGCACTTTTTCCAGATTTCCCTATTTCAGAAACGAGAGACCGCATTTTCCGTGTAAATTGACGTGAAAATTCGAATGGCGTCGAGAATTTCATCGAAAAGAATTTTGGAAGGGCATGGTTTCGACGCAAAGGTAAGTTTTCTCTCTGAAATCGACAGATTTCGCATTTCAGGCGATAGTTTCGCACTTTTTCCAGATTTCCCTATTTCAGAAACGAGAGACCGCATTTTCCGTGTAAATTGACGTGAAAATTCGAATGGCGTCGAGAATTTCATCGAAAAGAATTTTGGAAGGGCATGGTTTCGACGCAAAGGTAAGTTTTCTCTGAAATCGACAGATTTCGCATTTCAGGCGATAGTTTCGCACTTTTTCCAGATTTCCCTATTTCAGAAACGAGAGACCGCATTTTCCGTGTAAATTGACGTGAAAATTCGAATGGCGTCGAGAATATCATCGAAAAGAATTTTGGAAGGGCATGGTTTCGACGCAAAGGTAAGTTTTCTCTCTGAAATCGACAGATTTCGCATTTCAGGCGATAGTTTCGCACTTTTTCCAGATTTCCCTATTTCAGAAACGAGAGACCGCATTTTCCGTGTAAATTGACGTGAAAATTCGAATGGCGTCGAGAATTTCATCGAAAAGAATTTTGGAAGGGCATGGTTTCGACGCAAAGGTAAGTTTTCTCTCTGAAATCGACAGATTTCGCATTTCAGGCGATAGTTTCGCACTTTTTCCAGATTTCCCTATTTCAGAAACGAGAGACCGCATTTTCCGTGTAAATTGACGTGAAAATTCGAATGGCGTCGAGAATTTCATCGAAAAGAATTTTGGAAGGGCATGGTTTCGACGCAAAGGTAAGTTTTCTCTCTGAAATCGACAGATTTCGCATTTCAGGCGATAGTTTCGCACTTTTTCCAGATTTCCCTATTTCAGAAACGAGAGACCGCATTTTCCGTGTAAATTGACGTGAAAATTCGAATGGCGTCGAGAATTTCATCGAAAAGAATTTTGGAAGGGCATGGTTTCGACGCAAAGGTAAGTTTTCTCTCTGAAATCGACAGATTTCGCATTTCAGGCGATAGTTTCGCACTTTTTCCAGATTTCCCTATTTCAGAAACGAGAGACCGCATTTTCCGTGTAAATTGACGTGAAAATTCGAATGGCGTCGAGAATTTCATCGAAAAGAATTTTGGAAGGGCATGGTTTCGACGCAAAGGTAAGTTTTCTCTCTGAAATCGACAGATTTCGCATTTCAGGCGATAGTTTCGCACTTTTTCCAGATTTCCCTATTTCAGAAACGAGAGACCGCATTTTCCGTGTAAATTGACGTGAAAATTCGAATGGCGTCGAGAATTTCATCGAAAAGAATTTTGGAAGGGCATGGTTTCGACGCAAAGGTAAGTTTTCTCTCTGAAATCGACAGATTTCGCATTTCAGGCGATAGTTTCGCACTTTTTCCAGATTTCCCTATTTCAGAAACGAGAGACCGCATTTTCCGTGTAAATTGACGTGAAAATTCGAATGGCGTCGAGAATTTCATCGAAAAGAATTTTGGAAGGGCATGGTTTCGACGCAAAGGTAAGTTTTCTCTCTGAAATCGACAGATTTCGCATTTCAGGCGATAGTTTCGCACTTTTTCCAGATTTCCCTATTTCAGAAACGAGAGACCGCATTTTCCGTGTAAATTGACGTGAAAATTCGAATGGCGTCGAGAATTTCATCGAAAAGAATTTTGGAAGGGCATGGTTTCGACGCAAAGGTAAGTTTTCTCTATGAAATCGACAGATTTCGCATTTCAGGCGATAGTTTCGCACTTTTTCCAGATTTCCCTATTTCAGAAACGAGAGACCGCATTTTCCGTGTAAATTGACGTGAAAATTCGAATGGCGTCGAGAATTTCATCGAAAAGAATTTTGGAAGGGCATGGTTTCGACGCAAAGGTAAGTTTTCTCTCTGAAATCGACAGATTTCGCATTTCAGGCGATAGTTTCGCACTTTTTCCAGATTTCCCTATTTCAGAAACGAGAGACCGCATTTTCCGTGTAAATTGTGTCACGTCCCGCGACGTCCACACGGCCGAGCACCTACCAGGCACCCGGTGTGCACACCACGTCTCTCATGAAGCTACTGGGTCGAGCGGTACCCCCACCACAGCCGCACTCCTACCACGGCGGAGCCTCTACCTCAGCGGCACTGGCCACGCTCCGCGGCGTGCACTCGGCGAGGTCCACGCGGCTAGTGAGTCGGACGGTACCCCCACCACAGTGCGCTCCCACCACGGCGGAGCCTCTACCTCAGCGGCACTGGCCACGCTCCGCGACGCTCGCTCGGCGAGGTCCACGCAGCTAGTGAGCCGGACGGTACCCCCACCACAGTGCGCCCCTACCACGGCGGAGCCTTCTACCTCAGCGGCACTGCCCAAGCTCCGAGACGCGCGCTCGACGAGGTCTACGCAGCGTTTGAGTTGGACGGTGCCCCCACCGCAACATCGACATCGTCGGCCGGAGCCGATACCGCAGCAGCAGCGCGATTGGCCAGCATCACGCCACCGGCAGCCAGCCAATCACCATCGACCCCGGCACCCGCCAGCAGGGTATATAAGGCGAGCAGCGCGAGCCAGTCGGGCAGTCAAATTCAACCAGCCGACTACAAGTCAGTCTACATCGAGGATCACAAGTCAGGAGTCCAATTCGAGGAGCCTACTACCACAGTCCACTACAGCAGTCTAAATCGAGGATCCTACTACTCCACTACAGCAGTCTAACTCCGGGATTCCAACTCAACAGTCTAGTTGAGCCAGCCTACTACTACAGCAGTCTACTACTACTTTCTCGAATTCATACTCGATGGAGATTCATCTTTCGGATCTCGAACCAAGCACATCAGGACTCCGAACTCTTACGGAACAACTCTCGACATAAGACATTATATTAATTTCTACTTCTAGTACCGTATCGTACATTCAAGACTCATGGTTCATATTCTCATTTATTACTATTTCCTCGAAATCATACCTACTTTCATTAACTTTACTATTACTCGGATTGTTCTCATTGTACTTTTACTTTTATTTATACTTACTTCCACTAACTCCAAACATTACCTTAGTTTCTCATTAAAAGTCATTGTATTAGCTTTTATACTGCTTCGCGTCGCTTCGTAATTACCTTCTCTCTCCCCTCATACCCTTACCTCTCAGACGTTGGAGCTGTCTTTATACTGCTTCGCGTCTTTCCTTCTCTCTCCCATCACACCTTTACCTCTCAGACGTTGGAGCTGTCCTTATACTGCTTCACGTCGTTCCTTCTATCTCTATTACCTTCTACCTCCCCTCATACCTTTACCTCTCAGACGTTGGAGCTGTCCTTATACTGCTTCACGTCGTTCCTTCTATCACTATTACCTTCTACCTCCCCTCATACCTTTACCTCTCAGACGTTGGAGCTGTCCTTATACTGCTTCGCGTCGTTCCTTCTACCTCTATCACCTTCTCTCTCCACCCCCTCACACCTTTACCTCTTAGACGCTGGAGCGGTCCTCATACTGCTTCGCGTCAATCGGCTCAGTGACCGTAGAATCCCTTTTTAAATTAGAACCGGACGCGAGTACTCGCCTTATTTGCCGGAAACGTGGGCAAACCTTTTGGGTTCTCCATACGGTGGCGACGTCGTCGGCGGTATATTTCCTGTCGTTCTGCGCAACCTCGTGTCAGGACGTAACAATTGACGTGAAAATTCGAATGGCGTCGAGAATTTCATCGAAAAGAATTTTGGAAGGGCATGGTTTCGACGCAAAGGTAAGTTTTCTCTCTGAAATCGACAGATTTCGCATTTCAGGCGATAGTTTCGCACTTTTTCCAGATTTCCCTATTTCAGAAACGAGAGACCGCATTTTCCGTGTAAATTGACGTGAAAATTCGAATGGCGTCGAGAATTTCATCGAAAAGAATTTTGGAAGGGCATGGTTTCGACGCAAAGGTAAGTTTTCTCTCTGAAATCGACAGATTTCGCATTTCAGGCGATAGTTTCGCACTTTTTCCAGATTTCCCTATTTCAGAAACGAGAGACCGCATTTTCCGTGTAAATTGACGTGAAAATTCGAATGGCGTCGAGAATTTCATCGAAAAGAATTTTGGAAGGGCATGGTTTCGACGCAAAGGTAAGTTTTCTCTCTGAAATCGACAGATTTCGCATTTCAGGCGATAGTTTCGCACTTTTTCCAGATTTCCCTATTTCAGAAACGAGAGACCGCATTTTCCGTGTAAATTGACGTGAAAATTCGAATGGCGTCGAGAATTTCATCGAAAAGAATTTTGGAAGGGCATGGTTTCGACGCAAAGGTAAGTTTTCTCTCTGAAATCGACAGATTTCGCATTTCAGGCGATAGTTTCGCACTTTTTCCAGATTTCCCTATTTCAGAAACGAGAGACCGCATTTTCCGTGTAAATTGACGTGAAAATTCGAATGGCGTCGAGAATTTCATCGAAAAGAATTTTGGAAGGGCATGGTTTCGACGCAAAGGTAAGTTTTCTCTCTGAAATCGACAGATTTCGCATTTCAGGCGATAGTTTCGCACTTTTTCCAGATTTCCCTATTTCAGAAACGAGAGACCGCATTTTCCGTGTAAATTGACGTGAAAATTCGAATGGCGTCGAGAATTTCATCGAAAAGAATTTTGGAAGGGCATGGTTTCGACGCAAAGGTAAGTTTTCTCTCTGAAATCGACAGATTTCGCATTTCAGGCGATAGTTTCGCACTTTTTCCAGATTTCCCTATTTCAGAAACGAGAGACCGCATTTTCCGTGTAAATTGACGTGAAAATTCGAATGGCGTCGAGAATTTCATCGAAAAGAATTTTGGAAGGGCATGGTTTCGACGCAAAGGTAAGTTTTCTCTCTGAAATCGTGTCACGTCCCGCGACGTCCACACGGCCGAGCACCTACCAGGCACCCGGTGTGCACACCACGTCTCTCATGAAGCTACTGGGTCGAGCGGTACCCCCACCACAGCCGCACTCCTACCACGGCGGAGCCTCTACCTCAGCGGCACTGGCCACGCTCCGCGGCGTGCACTCGGCGAGGTCCACGCGGCTAGTGAGTCGGACGGTACCCCCACCACAGTGCGCTCCCACCACGGCGGAGCCTCTACCTCAGCGGCACTGGCCACGCTCCGCGACGCTCGCTCGGCGAGGTCCACGCAGCTAGTGAGCCGGACGGTACCCCCACCACAGTGCGCCCCTACCACGGCGGAGCCTTCTACCTCAGCGGCACTGCCCAAGCTCCGAGACGCGCGCTCGACGAGGTCTACGCAGCGTTTGAGTTGGACGGTGCCCCCACCGCAACATCGACATCGTCGGCCGGAGCCGATACCGCAGCAGCAGCGCGATTGGCCAGCATCACGCCACCGGCAGCCAGCCAATCACCATCGACCCCGGCACCCGCCAGCAGGGTATATAAGGCGAGCAGCGCGAGCCAGTCGGGCAGTCAAATTCAACCAGCCGACTACAAGTCAGTCTAAATCGGGGATCACAAGTCAACAGTCCAATTCGAGGAGCCTACTACCACAGTCCACTACAGCAGTCTAAATCAAGGATCCTGCTACTGCAGTCTAGTTCGAGCAGTCTAACTCCGGGATTCCAACTCAACAGTCTAGTTCAGCCAGCCTACTACTACAGCAGTCTACTACTTTCTACTACTTTCTACTACTTTCTCGAATTCTTACTCGATGGAGATTCATCTTTCGGATCTCGAGCCAAGCACATCAGGACTCCGAACTCTTACGGAACAACTCTCGACATAAGACATTATATTAATTTCTACTTCTAGTACCTTATCGTATATTCAAGACTCAGCGTTCATATTCTCATTTATTGCTATTTCCTCGAAATCATACTTACTTTTATTAACTTTACTATTACTCGGATTGTTCTCATTGTACTTTTACTTTTATTTATACTTACTTCCACTAACTCCAAACATTACCTTAGTTTCTCATTAAAAGTCATTGTATTAGCTTTTATACTGCTTCTCGTCGCTTCGTAATTACCTTCTCTCTCCCCTCATACCCTTACCTCTCAGACGTTGGAGCTGTCTTTATACTGCTTCGCGTCGTTCCTTCTCTCTCCCATCACACCTTTACCTCTCAGACGTTGGAGCTGTCCTTATACTGCTTCACGTCGTTCCTTCTATCTCTATTACCTTCTACCTCCCCTCATACCTTTACCTCTCAGACGTTGGAGCTGTCCTTATACTGCTTCGCGTCGTTCCTTCTACCTCTATCACTTTCTCTCCACCCCCTCACACCTATATCTCATAGACGCAGGAGCAGTCCTCATACTGCTTCGCGTCAATCGGCTCAGTGACCGTAGAATCCCTTTTTAAATTAGAACCGGACGCGAGTACTCGCCTTATTTGCCGGAAACGTGGGCAAACCTTTTGGGTTCTCCATACGGTGGCGACGTCGTCGGCGGTATATTTCCTGTCGTTCTGCGCAACCTCGTGTCAGGACGTAACAGATTTTAAGAAATATAACAGTGGTGACAGCGGTGGGATTTACTGTCATTAGCCGATGTAATTTTCCCTTCCTTTTTTCTTTTCTCCAAAAGCCCTCCTAAATCATATAACAATGTTCACTCCCACGGAAACCGATACAATCCCTACGGAAGCAGACGTAGAGCAGTCCAATGAGGAAGTACAAGCCAAAAAGGCGTTTCTTAGTTCCAAAGTGGATTCAATTCAACAAAAACAAGAGAGTGTAGAATCGCAATATAAAAGACACGGGCTAAGTAGACCGGCTACAAGCATGTACCGCGAAACCGATAGTCTTGATCCTTTGTCCAATATTAACCTAGCATCTCAGATCAATGACCTCAAGTACATGATTCGTTCCTTAACCAAAGCCCTAGAAACTCCCACGAACCCTCCAACAATCAAAGAATCCCCGAGATCCGAACAACAAATAGGTCCACACCTCTCCGTGAATGACCCCTCCAGCTACGCTCCCTTTGCCCCTCAAATATCCCTGAAGGATGCCCTTGAGATGGTGCCCTTCTTTGATGGTGGAAATATTTCTGTTCTTCATTTCGCCCGAGCTTGTAAATGCGCAAAGGACATGATTCCCTCGCGCTCTGAACCTCAGTTAGCCAGGCTCCTGAGAAATCGTCTTCAAGGTCGAGCATATTTGGCCGTTGAAGACCATGTTTTCGATACAGTCAATGAACTCGTGGCGAGATTGAAACAAGTATTTATGCCTGCCAAGGGCCCCCATCATTATCGCGGGGAATTAGTAAATATTTTTATGAAACAGAATGAGCATATTTTAGATTACATCGGGCGCGTAAAGGACTTACGATCCGCGATTTTAGATGGGGAAAGCGAAAGATACGGCACACTATACCCGGATATGAAGAAAGAAACTGACGACCTTTGTCTGGAGTGTTTTATTAATGGTCTCCCTCCAGATTTCAGAGTCCAGATCTCCATATCCGGATATGTAACCTTGGATCATGCATTCGACACGTCCATTCGCGTTAGCAAGATGATTGACCGCGATAGCGCACTGTTCAATTATAATAGAGTCACAAACAACGCACGTTCCTCGGACAATCGTAGAGCCGATATTTGCCAGCTCTGTAATAGACAAGGGCATACAGCGTTAATTTGTCGCAGAGAAAGGGCCGCCATTGCCACCACAAACCCCAGTCCTGCTCCTAGTCCTAATCATTCTCCTCCCTCCCCGCCCGTGGGGACCATTCGGTCCCTCTCGCAAAATCGCTACGAAACTAAAACTTGCAACTACTGCAAGGAGCCCGGTCACTTAATCGCGGAATGCCGTAAGCGGGCCTACAATAACAACTTGCGGCAATCGGGAAACTCCTCCGGTCCCCTGGTCCACCAGGACGCGAACCAGGACAGGACCGTTCCACAGCCGCGTCCGATACTCGCGATATCGACGATATCGATGGACGAACCAAATGTAGAGTGTCGACAATCCGCCTAAAGAACACTAACTCAATTTCCGAAATCTCAAAACCATGTACAATTTCAAAGGCGATGTCTATACAAAATCACGATTCTAAATCAAATTCCGAAATCTCTAACTCTTGTTCACTTTCAAAGGCGATGTCTAAACAAAATCTCGATTCAAAATCAAATTCCGAAATCTCTAACTCTTGTACAAATTCAAAAACGATTTCGAAACCAAATCTAGATTCTAACTCAGTTTCCGAAATCTCTAACTCTTGTACAAATTCAAAAACGATTTCGAAACCAAATCTAGATTCTAACTCAGTTTCCGAAATCTCTAACTCTTGTACGATTTCGAAACCAAATCTAGATTCTAACTCAGTTTCCGAAATCTCTAAATCTTGTACGAATTCAAAGACGATTTCAAAACCAAATCTAGATTCTAACTCATGTTCCGAAATCTCTAAACCTTGTACAAATTCAAAGACGATTTCAAAACCAAGTCTAGAATCTAACTCTAATTCCGGAATCTCTAAATCTTGTATAATTTCAAAGACGATCTCAAAACCAAATCTAGATTCTAACTTGGGGTCCGAAAACTCTAAATCATGTACAATTTCAAAGACGATGTCGAAACCAAAGCTGGAATCCACCCAAATCTCCGAAATCTCTAAATCGTGTACAATTTCAAAGACGATGTCAAAATCAAATATAGATTCCAACTTGGGTTTCGAAAACTCTAAATCATGCGCAATTTCAAAGACGATGTCAAAACCAAATCTAGAATCTAACTCAATCTCCGAAAACTCTAAATCTTGTACAAATTCAAAGGCGATGTCAAAACCGAATCTTGACACTAAATCTGAAATCTCTAAATCATGCTCAACTTCGAAAGCAATGTCAAGGTCAAATCTCAATACTGAACGAATTTCTGAAATACCTACGAAACCTAAATCATTACAAAATCCTACTTCTAGTACTAATTCTTGTTCTAACTCTAAGCAAACTCCATGGGGAAAATCAGAAACCAAATCCCGCGTACCTGCCTCGTTACCACTGTACCACGTAAGCAAATCGGAACGAGGTCGGATTGAGGAAATTAAAAAGTCATTGAGGTTCGACCATTTAAACACAAATGTTCTCTCACGCAACGTCACCAAACCCATCCACTCGGACCTCATACGAAAAACCTCACCTATTCGATGCCGATCATCAATCGATTCCAACTCGGACGAGTCAATGTTCTCCTTCCCTGCAAATACGAAAGGGAAATCCAATTCACAAGAAAATTCAGAAGAAGAACCACCTCAACACCCGCTGGAAGACCACCGAGGCGAAAACAACAACACGGACACAAGGAAATGTCTCCAACATTTCCTTATTCTTAAGGAGGGGGGTGTCACGTCCCGCGACGTCCACACGGCCGAGCACCTACCAGGCACCCGGTGTGCACACCACGTCTCTCATGAAGCTACTGGGTCGAGCGGTACCCCCACCACAGCCGCACTCCTACCACGGCGGAGCCTCTACCTCAGCGGCACTGGCCACGCTCCGCGGCGTGCACTCGGCGAGGTCCACGCGGCTAGTGAGTCGGACGGTACCCCCACCACAGTGCGCTCCCACCACGGCGGAGCCTCTACCTCAGCGGCACTGGCCACGCTCCGCGACGCTCGCTCGGCGAGGTCCACGCAGCTAGTGAGCCGGACGGTACCCCCACCACAGTGCGCCCCTACCACGGCGGAGCCTTCTACCTCAGCGGCACTGCCCAAGCTCCGAGACGCGCGCTCGACGAGGTCTACGCAGCGTTTGAGTTGGACGGTGCCCCCACCGCAACATCGACATCGTCGGCCGGAGCCGATACCGCAGCAGCAGCGCGATTGGCCAGCATCACGCCACCGGCAGCCAGCCAATCACCATCGACCCCGGCACCCGCCAGCAGGGTATATAAGGCGAGCAGCGCGAGCCAGTCGGGCAGTCAAATTCAACCAGCCGACTACAAGTCAGTCTAAATCGGGGATCACAAGTCAACAGTCCAATTCGAGGAGCCTACTACCACAGTCCACTACAGCAGTCTAAATCAAGGATCCTGCTACTGCAGTCTAGTTCGAGCAGTCTAACTCCGGGATTCCAACTCAACAGTCTAGTTCAGCCAGCCTACTACTACAGCAGTCTACTACTTTCTACTACTTTCTACTACTTTCTCGAATTCTTACTCGATGGAGATTCATCTTTCGGATCTCGAGCCAAGCACATCAGGACTCCGAACTCTTACGGAACAACTCTCGACATAAGACATTATATTAATTTCTACTTCTAGTACCTTATCGTATATTCAAGACTCAGCGTTCATATTCTCATTTATTGCTATTTCCTCGAAATCATACTTACTTTTATTAACTTTACTATTACTCGGATTGTTCTCATTGTACTTTTACTTTTATTTATACTTACTTCCACTAACTCCAAACATTACCTTAGTTTCTCATTAAAAGTCATTGTATTAGCTTTTATACTGCTTCTCGTCGCTTCGTAATTACCTTCTCTCTCCCCTCATACCCTTACCTCTCAGACGTTGGAGCTGTCTTTATACTGCTTCGCGTCGTTCCTTCTCTCTCCCATCACACCTTTACCTCTCAGACGTTGGAGCTGTCCTTATACTGCTTCACGTCGTTCCTTCTATCTCTATTACCTTCTACCTCCCCTCATACCTTTACCTCTCAGACGTTGGAGCTGTCCTTATACTGCTTCGCGTCGTTCCTTCTACCTCTATCACTTTCTCTCCACCCCCTCACACCTATATCTCATAGACGCAGGAGCAGTCCTCATACTGCTTCGCGTCAATCGGCTCAGTGACCGTAGAATCCCTTTTTAAATTAGAACCGGACGCGAGTACTCGCCTTATTTGCCGGAAACGTGGGCAAACCTTTTGGGTTCTCCATACGGTGGCGACGTCGTCGGCGGTATATTTCCTGTCGTTCTGCGCAACCTCGTGTCAGGACGTAACAGATTTTAAGAAATATAACAATCGACAGATTTCGCATTTCAGGCGATAGTTTCGCACTTTTTCCAGATTTCCCTATTTCAGAAACGAGAGACCGCATTTTCCGTGTAAATTGACGTGAAAATTCGAATGGCGTCGAGAATTTCATCGAAAAGAATTTTGGAAGGGCATGGTTTCGACGCAAAGGTAAGTTTTCTCTCTGAAATCGACAGATTTCGCATTTCAGGCGATAGTTTCGCACTTTTTCCAGATTTCCCTATTTCAGAAACGAGAGACCGCATTTTCCGTGTAAATTGACGTGAAAATTCGAATGGCGTCGAGAATTTCATCGAAAAGAATTTTGGAAGGGCATGGTTTCGACGCAAAGGTAAGTTTTCTCTCTGAAATCGACAGATTTCGCATTTCAGGCGATAGTTTCGCACTTTTTCCAGATTTCCCTATTTCAGAAACGAGAGACCGCATTTTCCGTGTAAATTGACGTGAAAATTCGAATGGCGTCGAGAATTTCATCGAAAAGAATTTTGGAAGGGCATGGTTTCGACGCAAAGGTAAGTTTTCTCTCTGAAATCGACAGATTTCGCATTTCAGGCGATAGTTTCGCACTTTTTCCAGATTTCCCTATTTCAGAAACGAGAGACCGCATTTTCCGTGTAAATTGACGTGAAAATTCGAATGGCGTCGAGAATATCATCGAAAAGAATTTTGGAAGGGCATGGTTTCGACGCAAAGGTAAGTTTTCTCTCTGAAATCGACAGATTTCGCATTTCAGGCGATAGTTTCGCACTTTTTCCAGATTTCCCTATTTCAGAAACGAGAGACCGCATTTTCCGTGTAAATTGACGTGAAAATTCGAATGGCGTCGAGAATTTCATCGAAAAGAATTTTGGAAGGGCATGGTTTCGACGCAAAGGTAAGTTTTCTCTCTGAAATCGACAGATTTCGCATTTCAGGCGATAGTTTCGCACTTTTTCCAGATTTCCCTATTTCAGAAACGAGAGACCGCATTTTCCGTGTAAATTGACGTGAAAATTCGAATGGCGTCGAGAATTTCATCGAAAAGAATTTTGGAAGGGCATGGTTTCGACGCAAAGGTAAGTTTTCTCTCTGAAATCGACAGATTTCGCATTTCAGGCGATAGTTTCGCACTTTTTCCAGATTTCCCTATTTCAGAAACGAGAGACCGCATTTTCCGTGTAAATTGACGTGAAAATTCGAATGGCGTCGAGAATTTCATCGAAAAGAATTTTGGAAGGGCATGGTTTCGACGCAAAGGTAAGTTTTCTCTCTGAAATCGACAGATTTCGCATTTCAGGCGATAGTTTCGCACTTTTTCCAGATTTCCCTATTTCAGAAACGAGAGACCGCATTTTCCGTGTAAATTGACGTGAAAATTCGAATGGCGTCGAGAATATCATCGAAAAGAATTTTGGAAGGGCATGGTTTCGACGCAAAGGTAAGTTTTCTCTCTGAAATCGACAGATTTCGCATTTCAGGCGATAGTTTCGCACTTTTTCCAGATTTCCCTATTTCAGAAACGAGAGACCGCATTTTCCGTGTAAATTGACGTGAAAATTCGAATGGCGTCGAGAATATCATCGAAAAGAATTTTGGAAGGGCATGGTTTCGACGCAAAGGTAAGTTTTCTCTCTGAAATCGACAGATTTCGCATTTCAGGCGATAGTTTCGCACTTTTTCCAGATTTCCCTATTTCAGAAACGAGAGACCGCATTTTCCGTGTAAATTGACGTGAAAATTCGAATGGCGTCGAGAATTTCATCGAAAAGAATTTTGGAAGGGCATGGTTTCGACGCAAAGGTAAGTTTTCTCTCTGAAATCGACAGATTTCGCATTTCAGGCGATAGTTTCGCACTTTTTCCAGATTTCCCTATTTCAGAAACGAGAGACCGCATTTTCCGTGTAAATTGACGTGAAAATTCGAATGGCGTCGAGAATTTCATCGAAAAGAATTTTGGAAGGGCATGGTTTCGACGCAAAGGTAAGTTTTCTCTCTGAAATCGACAGATTTCGCATTTCAGGCGATAGTTTCGCACTTTTTCCAGATTTCCCTATTTCAGAAACGAGAGACCGCATTTTCCGTGTAAATTGACGTGAAAATTCGAATGGCGTCGAGAATTTCATCGAAAAGAATTTTGGAAGGGCATGGTTTCGACGCAAAGGTAAGTTTTCTCTCTGAAATCGACAGATTTCGCATTTCAGGCGATAGTTTCGCACTTTTTCCAGATTTCCCTATTTCAGAAACGAGAGACCGCATTTTCCGTGTAAATTGACGTGAAAATTCGAATGGCGTCGAGAATTTCATCGAAAAGAATTTTGGAAGGGCATGGTTTCGACGCAAAGGTAAGTTTTCTCTCTGAAATCGACAGATTTCGCATTTCAGGCGATAGTTTCGCACTTTTTCCAGATTTCCCTATTTCAGAAACGAGAGACCGCATTTTCCGTGT
>CAJUYC020000071.1:22500-23791 GCA_910591585.2 Nysson spinosus | reverse complement strand
TACCGTGAAGGGTCGCCGACGACTATTTTAGAAATTATTTAAAAATCAACCGTAAGAGATAGAGCGGTGATTTATTAAGCAAAAGTGCTTCAAATACGCTCCCATAACTGAACATAACATTTAAAAGATACGTCGTCGGTGAAAATATTTTCAATTCGGACTTAGTCTCTGTACGGAGAGGCTACCGTGAAGCGCTAACGACGACGTCTTTAAAAAATTATATCTCGAGAAATATTTGTCGGATTATAATTTTTCATTAGAGTTTATTGTTTGCTAATATATGTAGAATGATTAAAAAATTATTAAGTTGTAGGTCGTCGATGAAATAATGTTATTGAAAAATTCGGCTATGTTCAACTTGCCATAAAATTGAAAATATTCATTGAATACTAAAAGTGATTACGTAGTCGCGTTCCTTGTGAAAAATTGATGGAGAAACATGTATAATATATATGGGTTGTTAATAGAATTTTTTTAAGTTCAATATTTTTCTATGTTCCAACAGGCCTGCTCGGTCGGACGGTTGTTACGGGAGTTTCCGCCCATAAGCGGCCGTGTATAAGACCGGGCGGCGCCGACGTACCTGCCGGCCGTTCGGTATCTATAAGAGAGGACGGTTCGGCGGAGCCGAGCGAGGTAGTCTCGAGGGAGTAACTCTTCTTCGACTTCGGTTGGGAAGTAGACCTACGCTCTTGATACGGCTACGATCGCTCATGCTCCGACGACCACTTTTAAAGTCCATATACTCTCTACACATCGTTACCACGAGTCGCCGTCTTTAGGCATAAGTCGTCTCTTACGTGGTGAGCGTCTGCAAAAGACGTTGGTACATTAGTACACCCACTGTGCATCAACTCTAAACTCCGAGCGAGTAAAACATAAACGAAAATTTTAAATATCCAAGACGACTAAGTTCTCGGACTAGCGTCGGATATAAGCAAAGAGAGAAAGTCTGAAGGAGATGGCCCATGCAGAGTGATCCGTTATGGTTCTCTCGGTGGAGTCATCGTTAAAAGCCAAGAATAGCGAACAGAGTTAAAAGGGAATTATACGTACGTACGAAAACTTGAACAGAGTTAAAGGGAAATATAAGTACGGTACGGACTCAGTATTATAGAAGAGTGTAGCCGTCGGTGGTATACTATCGGCGGCGAAGGAGCAACACTCTTGTCAAAGTTGGCAAAACTAAGCTCCCTGGTTGATCCTGCCAGTAGTCATATGCTTGTCTCAAAGATTAAGCCATGCATGTCTCAGTACATGCCGAATTAAGGTGAAACCGCGAATGGCTCAT
>CAJUYC020000071.1:17500-20000 GCA_910591585.2 Nysson spinosus | reverse complement strand
TGGCACGCTCTATGTTCAATTCGTGCAGCCGCTCGTACACGTACCTTCCCTTCGTTCGTTCACACCCTGGTCGGTGCGTCTTGAATTTCGCATTTGACGCAAGACCGTGGTTGTTCGTTCGTGGTGTCGTTGGTATATGGGATCAGGCCGAGATGAACGTAGGCGTGTTCAGTTTTCTCTGACTTTAATTTTGCGATCGTGATGAGAATAATGTTGGTGGAGAGGCACAGGCAGGCAGCCAGAAGAACAGTGGCACTTCTAACGATCATCACGAGAAGCTGCCCGTACTTCGTTCGAATTCACAAGGATTATGTTGCGTCTCGAAGTCTGCATTTGACGCGCTGGTCCGCCGTGGTTCGCCGAATTGATGCGGGAACAAGCCGGGTGTGTAAGTTGGAGTATAGCTGTTCAACTTTGTCATCGAGATGTAATTCGATTTCGCTGCCACGTACGACGACGAAGCGTGTAGCTGCTCTTTTGAGAACAAGCCGCTCGTCGCTACGAGTTGCGATATCGTACGGTGAATGTTATAGCAACTTGAATCTCGCACTGCCGCGTTGCTTTTCACGTTACATCTTTCCCACGCACAGTATATGTCCCCGATTTCATCAACTAAGGGAGACACAGAGGAGGAGAGAAGAGCCGTTTGAAATCTGCATTGTACGAGCTCTTCTGTACACTTCTCGTTCTTCGACGATGGCAAGGAGGGTCTGTTTGAATTCTGCAATTCGCTTCGACGATGTTGAGTGATCTCATCGTTGAGCCTACAGACTCTGCTGTGCGGCGGACATATATATGTAAGAATTTTTCGTGTTATGGGAGTAATCTTTGCAAGGACGTTGTCGTACGGTAGCGTGTAGCTGCTCGCCGACTTTGCGTTCTCACGTGTCGGAGCGTCTCGAATTTCGTATTTGGCGCAAGACCGTAGATCGCAATGTTTCGGGCGAGAACAAGCCGCACGTACGACACTCTCTTAACTGGAATAGAGCCGTTTGAATTTCGCATTGTACGGCCGTGCAAGTTGAGACGAGAGTTCGTTGCATTGCGGCCGTTTGAATCCCGCATGTCTGCGCTCCGATGACACACTTGTTGACACGGGGCGTAGAATTACGGTCCGCTGTGGAATTTTGAATGTACTTCTCGCAAATCGCCCTCTCCGTTGCGTACCGTCTGATGACGCGGCGTTGCCTCCGCCGAAGACGCACCTATGTGAGAGTTGCAGAGTTGTTTCATACTCCACCCTCGTTATGCCGTGGCTTTTCGTTTTGCCTTCCCCTTCGGGAGAATGGCTGACGACAGTAGTCTCGGCGTCCGGACCTCCATCCTTAGCGCTTAGTTGGAGGCACGGACCTCGGCTTCTTTCGAACCGAGAGAAAAATAAACTGTGATATCTGTATACTAAACTTATAAAACGTTTTGAACGTTTAAATATTACCCTGAACGGTGGATCACTTGGCTCGTGGGTCGATGAAGAACGCAGCTAATTGCGCGTCAACGTGTGAACTGCAGGACACATGAACATCGACATTTCGAACGCACATTGCGGTCCACGGATACAATTCCCGGACCACGCCTGGCTGAGGGTCGTTTACGTACATAAAGACTGCTTACGTGACTTGCCCCGCGCTCGTCGTTCCTTTCCTTCATTCGAAGGATTGAATTCCGCTAACGGGGAACGGCGATGCATGATGCGGTGGCGTATAAGTCCCGTACGAGCGAAGTTGGGTTGCTCGTCGAGGCTACAGTGAATGGAGATCTTGAATTTCGTGGCGAGCCGTGAATTGCACAGCGTCGCATCCGCCTTCGCGTGGTGAGCTTCTGGTCTGTTTCTGCATAAAGGGGGACTCGAAATGGGGTACGTTCACGCGTACCGTGTCCTCCGTAGTTACAGACCGCGCCCCATGCGTTGTGCCTGGTGATGCACATTGTGAAAATTCCCGTGATCTCGTCTGATCTTCTCACTCTCGACGTCTCCTGAAATGAGAGAAAGGACGAAAGAGTGTATAACCTTTCTCGCCGATGGAGTTGGTGCGCAGGATTGTCTCTGCGAGAATCAATCGTTGCTTCGGTGGAGCGCGGTTATTTCCCTTTCACGCATTTTACCTCGCGCTTCCCGTGGTACAGTACGTACCATGCGCTGCTGAGCGACGAGTGTAATCGAAATAGTATGCGTGGATGGCATAGTAAACGCCACCCGTTGCACGTTTTTTTTTGCACCGTACAACACACACCACGCACTCCGAAGGAAGGTGACACGAAGGAAGTTGAAAGAGTACGAAATTGCGTCTTATATTCACCGCAAATGCGAGTAAACATATTCGAACGCTCCTCGTACCTTCCGGTCGTCGAGTCCATGAAAATCTGTTGCTGTGACTCTGTGTAGAATATCCTCAATATCTCTCACTCGATTTAATATGTATATATATATATATCTATATATTCTGTCTCTTTCGTAATTTCGCTCGAGCTCGCCGATCTCTTGGAGAATAGAGAGATCTCG
>CAJUYC020000071.1:0-10000 GCA_910591585.2 Nysson spinosus | reverse complement strand
ATGACTCTTCTGAAACGAAAATAAGGTTCCAAATAGTCGTCGCCGATGTCTTTGAACTCGAATAACTCCAAAACTGAAAGAAATAGGCCCATAGTTCATAAGCGAAAAATGATCGCCTTTTCCTCAGCTTTCATTTTGAGTAAAAAAAAGTCGCCCTTAAGCGTAAACGCTTTTTTTTTAACGAAATTTCGTGGCCTGTATCTCGCGCGCCGCGAGGATTTTTTTCCACTCCAAAGAGTCATCGCCGATGTCTTTCAGCTCGCATAACTCCAAAACTGAAAGAAATAGGCCCATAGTTCATAAGCGAAAAATGATCGCCTTTTCCTCGGCTTTCATTTGAGGTCAAAAAAAGTCGAATTAAGCGTAAACGCTTTTTTCTTAACGAAATTTCGTGGCCTGTATCTCGCGCGCCGCGAGGATTTTTTCCTACCGAGTGGCTACCGTGAAGGGTCGCCGACGACTATTTTAGAAATTATTTAAAAATCAACCGTAAGAGATAGAGCGGTGGTTTATTAAGCAAAAGTGCTTCAAATACGCTCCTATAACTCAATCTAACATTTAAAAGTTACCTCGTCGGTGAAAATAATTTCACTTCGGACTTAGATTTTTTCCTACCGAGTGGCTACCGTGAAGGGTCGCCGACGACTATTTTAGAAATTATTTAAAAATCAACCGTAAGAGATAGAGCGGTGATTTATTAAGCAAAAGTGCTTCAAATACGCTCCCATAACTGAACATAACATTTAAAAGATACGTCGTCGGTGAAAATATTTTCAATTCGGACTTAGTCTCTGTACGGAGAGGCTACCGTGAAGCGCTGCCGACGAAGACTTTCTGATTAATTTAAAAATCAACCGTAAGAGATAGAGCGGTGGTTTATTAAGCAAAAGTGCTTCAAATACGCTCCTATAACTCAATCTAACATTTAAAAGTTACCTCGTCGGTGAAAATAATTTCACTTCGGACTTAGATTTTTTCCTACCGAGTGGCTACCGTGAAGGGTCGCCGACGACTATTTTAGAAATTATTTAAAAATCAACCGTAAGAGATAGAGCGGTGATTTATTAAGCAAAAGTGCTTCAAATACGCTCCCATAACTGAACATAACATTTAAAAGATACGTCGTCGGTGAAAATATTTTCAATTCGGACTTAGTCTCTGTACGGAGAGGCTACCGTGAAGCGCTGCCGACGAAGACTTTCTGATTAATTTAAAAATCAACCGTAAGAGATAGAGCGGTGGTTTATTAAGCAAAAGTGCTTCAAATACGCTCCTATAACTCAATCTAACATTTAAAAGTTACCTCGTCGGTGAAAATAATTTCACTTCGGACTTAGATTTTTTCCTACCGAGTGGCTACCGTGAAGGGTCGCCGACGACTATTTTAGAAATTATTTAAAAATCAACCGTAAGAGATAGAGCGGTGATTTATTAAGCAAAAGTGCTTCAAATACGCTCCCATAACTGAACATAACATTTAAAAGATACGTCGTCGGTGAAAATATTTTCAATTCGGACTTAGTCTCTGTACGGAGAGGCTACCGTGAAGCGCTGCCGACGAAGACTTTCTGATTAATTTAAAAATCAACCGTAAGAGATAGAGCGGTGGTTTATTAAGCAAAAGTGCTTCAAATACGCTCCTATAACTCAATCTAACATTTAAAAGTTACCTCGTCGGTGAAAATAATTTCACTTCGGACTTAGATTTTTTCCTACCGAGTGGCTACCGTGAAGGGTCGCCGACGACTATTTTAGAAATTATTTAAAAATCAACCGTAAGAGATAGAGCGGTGATTTATTAAGCAAAAGTGCTTCAAATACGCTCCCATAACTGAACATAACATTTAAAAGATACGTCGTCGGTGAAAATATTTTCAATTCGGACTTAGTCTCTGTACGGAGAGGCTACCGTGAAGCGCTGCCGACGAAGACTTTCTGATTAATTTAAAAATCAACCGTAAGAGATAGAGCGGTGGTTTATTAAGCAAAAGTGCTTCAAATACGCTCCTATAACTCAATCTAACATTTAAAAGTTACCTCGTCGGTGAAAATAATTTCACTTCGGACTTAGATTTTTTCCTACCGAGTGGCTACCGTGAAGGGTCGCCGACGACTATTTTAGAAATTATTTAAAAATCAACCGTAAGAGATAGAGCGGTGATTTATTAAGCAAAAGTGCTTCAAATACGCTCCCATAACTGAACATAACATTTAAAAGATACGTCGTCGGTGAAAATATTTTCAATTCGGACTTAGTCTCTGTACGGAGAGGCTACCGTGAAGCGCTGCCGACGAAGACTTTCTGATTAATTTAAAAATCAACCGTAAGAGATAGAGCGGTGGTTTATTAAGCAAAAGTGCTTCAAATACGCTCCTATAACTCAATCTAACATTTAAAAGTTACCTCGTCGGTGAAAATAATTTCACTTCGGACTTAGATTTTTTCCTACCGAGTGGCTACCGTGAAGGGTCGCCGACGACTATTTTAGAAATTATTTAAAAATCAACCGTAAGAGATAGAGCGGTGATTTATTAAGCAAAAGTGCTTCAAATACGCTCCCATAACTGAACATAACATTTAAAAGATACGTCGTCGGTGAAAATATTTTCAATTCGGACTTAGTCTCTGTACGGAGAGGCTACCGTGAAGCGCTGCCGACGAAGACTTTCTGATTAATTTAAAAATCAACCGTAAGAGATAGAGCGGTGGTTTATTAAGCAAAAGTGCTTCAAATACGCTCCTATAACTCAATCTAACATTTAAAAGTTACCTCGTCGGTGAAAATAATTTCACTTCGGACTTAGATTTTTTCCTACCGAGTGGCTACCGTGAAGGGTCGCCGACGACTATTTTAGAAATTATTTAAAAATCAACCGTAAGAGATAGAGCGGTGATTTATTAAGCAAAAGTGCTTCAAATACGCTCCCATAACTGAACATAACATTTAAAAGATACGTCGTCGGTGAAAATATTTTCAATTCGGACTTAGTCTCTGTACGGAGAGGCTACCGTGAAGCGCTGCCGACGAAGACTTTCTGATTAATTTAAAAATCAACCGTAAGAGATAGAGCGGTGGTTTATTAAGCAAAAGTGCTTCAAATACGCTCCTATAACTCAATCTAACATTTAAAAGTTACCTCGTCGGTGAAAATAATTTCACTTCGGACTTAGATTTTTTCCTACCGAGTGGCTACCGTGAAGGGTCGCCGACGACTATTTTAGAAATTATTTAAAAATCAACCGTAAGAGATAGAGCGGTGATTTATTAAGCAAAAGTGCTTCAAATACGCTCCCATAACTGAACATAACATTTAAAAGATACGTCGTCGGTGAAAATATTTTCAATTCGGACTTAGTCTCTGTACGGAGAGGCTACCGTGAAGCGCTGCCGACGAAGACTTTCTGATTAATTTAAAAATCAACCGTAAGAGATAGAGCGGTGGTTTATTAAGCAAAAGTGCTTCAAATACGCTCCTATAACTCAATCTAACATTTAAAAGTTACCTCGTCGGTGAAAATAATTTCACTTCGGACTTAGATTTTTTCCTACCGAGTGGCTACCGTGAAGGGTCGCCGACGACTATTTTAGAAATTATTTAAAAATCAACCGTAAGAGATAGAGCGGTGATTTATTAAGCAAAAGTGCTTCAAATACGCTCCCATAACTGAACATAACATTTAAAAGATACGTCGTCGGTGAAAATATTTTCAATTCGGACTTAGTCTCTGTACGGAGAGGCTACCGTGAAGCGCTGCCGACGAAGACTTTCTGATTAATTTAAAAATCAACCGTAAGAGATAGAGCGGTGGTTTATTAAGCAAAAGTGCTTCAAATACGCTCCTATAACTCAATCTAACATTTAAAAGTTACCTCGTCGGTGAAAATAATTTCACTTCGGACTTAGATTTTTTCCTACCGAGTGGCTACCGTGAAGGGTCGCCGACGACTATTTTAGAAATTATTTAAAAATCAACCGTAAGAGATAGAGCGGTGATTTATTAAGCAAAAGTGCTTCAAATACGCTCCCATAACTGAACATAACATTTAAAAGATACGTCGTCGGTGAAAATATTTTCAATTCGGACTTAGTCTCTGTACGGAGAGGCTACCGTGAAGCGCTGCCGACGAAGACTTTCTGATTAATTTAAAAATCAACCGTAAGAGATAGAGCGGTGGTTTATTAAGCAAAAGTGCTTCAAATACGCTCCTATAACTCAATCTAACATTTAAAAGTTACCTCGTCGGTGAAAATAATTTCACTTCGGACTTAGATTTTTTCCTACCGAGTGGCTACCGTGAAGGGTCGCCGACGACTATTTTAGAAATTATTTAAAAATCAACCGTAAGAGATAGAGCGGTGATTTATTAAGCAAAAGTGCTTCAAATACGCTCCCATAACTGAACATAACATTTAAAAGATACGTCGTCGGTGAAAATATTTTCAATTCGGACTTAGTCTCTGTACGGAGAGGCTACCGTGAAGCGCTGCCGACGAAGACTTTCTGATTAATTTAAAAATCAACCGTAAGAGATAGAGCGGTGGTTTATTAAGCAAAAGTGCTTCAAATACGCTCCTATAACTCAATCTAACATTTAAAAGTTACCTCGTCGGTGAAAATAATTTCACTTCGGACTTAGATTTTTTCCTACCGAGTGGCTACCGTGAAGGGTCGCCGACGACTATTTTAGAAATTATTTAAAAATCAACCGTAAGAGATAGAGCGGTGATTTATTAAGCAAAAGTGCTTCAAATACGCTCCCATAACTGAACATAACATTTAAAAGATACGTCGTCGGTGAAAATATTTTCAATTCGGACTTAGTCTCTGTACGGAGAGGCTACCGTGAAGCGCTGCCGACGAAGACTTTCTGATTAATTTAAAAATCAACCGTAAGAGATAGAGCGGTGGTTTATTAAGCAAAAGTGCTTCAAATACGCTCCTATAACTCAATCTAACATTTAAAAGTTACCTCGTCGGTGAAAATAATTTCACTTCGGACTTAGATTTTTTCCTACCGAGTGGCTACCGTGAAGGGTCGCCGACGACTATTTTAGAAATTATTTAAAAATCAACCGTAAGAGATAGAGCGGTGATTTATTAAGCAAAAGTGCTTCAAATACGCTCCCATAACTGAACATAACATTTAAAAGATACGTCGTCGGTGAAAATATTTTCAATTCGGACTTAGTCTCTGTACGGAGAGGCTACCGTGAAGCGCTGCCGACGAAGACTTTCTGATTAATTTAAAAATCAACCGTAAGAGATAGAGCGGTGGTTTATTAAGCAAAAGTGCTTCAAATACGCTCCTATAACTCAATCTAACATTTAAAAGTTACCTCGTCGGTGAAAATAATTTCACTTCGGACTTAGATTTTTTCCTACCGAGTGGCTACCGTGAAGGGTCGCCGACGACTATTTTAGAAATTATTTAAAAATCAACCGTAAGAGATAGAGCGGTGATTTATTAAGCAAAAGTGCTTCAAATACGCTCCCATAACTGAACATAACATTTAAAAGATACGTCGTCGGTGAAAATATTTTCAATTCGGACTTAGTCTCTGTACGGAGAGGCTACCGTGAAGCGCTGCCGACGAAGACTTTCTGATTAATTTAAAAATCAACCGTAAGAGATAGAGCGGTGGTTTATTAAGCAAAAGTGCTTCAAATACGCTCCTATAACTCAATCTAACATTTAAAAGTTACCTCGTCGGTGAAAATAATTTCACTTCGGACTTAGATTTTTTCCTACCGAGTGGCTACCGTGAAGGGTCGCCGACGACTATTTTAGAAATTATTTAAAAATCAACCGTAAGAGATAGAGCGGTGATTTATTAAGCAAAAGTGCTTCAAATACGCTCCCATAACTGAACATAACATTTAAAAGATACGTCGTCGGTGAAAATATTTTCAATTCGGACTTAGTCTCTGTACGGAGAGGCTACCGTGAAGCGCTGCCGACGAAGACTTTCTGATTAATTTAAAAATCAACCGTAAGAGATAGAGCGGTGGTTTATTAAGCAAAAGTGCTTCAAATACGCTCCTATAACTCAATCTAACATTTAAAAGTTACCTCGTCGGTGAAAATAATTTCACTTCGGACTTAGATTTTTTCCTACCGAGTGGCTACCGTGAAGGGTCGCCGACGACTATTTTAGAAATTATTTAAAAATCAACCGTAAGAGATAGAGCGGTGATTTATTAAGCAAAAGTGCTTCAAATACGCTCCCATAACTGAACATAACATTTAAAAGATACGTCGTCGGTGAAAATATTTTCAATTCGGACTTAGTCTCTGTACGGAGAGGCTACCGTGAAGCGCTGCCGACGAAGACTTTCTGATTAATTTAAAAATCAACCGTAAGAGATAGAGCGGTGGTTTATTAAGCAAAAGTGCTTCAAATACGCTCCTATAACTCAATCTAACATTTAAAAGTTACCTCGTCGGTGAAAATAATTTCACTTCGGACTTAGATTTTTTCCTACCGAGTGGCTACCGTGAAGGGTCGCCGACGACTATTTTAGAAATTATTTAAAAATCAACCGTAAGAGATAGAGCGGTGATTTATTAAGCAAAAGTGCTTCAAATACGCTCCCATAACTGAACATAACATTTAAAAGATACGTCGTCGGTGAAAATATTTTCAATTCGGACTTAGTCTCTGTACGGAGAGGCTACCGTGAAGCGCTGCCGACGAAGACTTTCTGATTAATTTAAAAATCAACCGTAAGAGATAGAGCGGTGGTTTATTAAGCAAAAGTGCTTCAAATACGCTCCTATAACTCAATCTAACATTTAAAAGTTACCTCGTCGGTGAAAATAATTTCACTTCGGACTTAGATTTTTTCCTACCGAGTGGCTACCGTGAAGGGTCGCCGACGACTATTTTAGAAATTATTTAAAAATCAACCGTAAGAGATAGAGCGGTGATTTATTAAGCAAAAGTGCTTCAAATACGCTCCCATAACTGAACATAACATTTAAAAGATACGTCGTCGGTGAAAATATTTTCAATTCGGACTTAGTCTCTGTACGGAGAGGCTACCGTGAAGCGCTGCCGACGAAGACTTTCTGATTAATTTAAAAATCAACCGTAAGAGATAGAGCGGTGGTTTATTAAGCAAAAGTGCTTCAAATACGCTCCTATAACTCAATCTAACATTTAAAAGTTACCTCGTCGGTGAAAATAATTTCACTTCGGACTTAGATTTTTTCCTACCGAGTGGCTACCGTGAAGGGTCGCCGACGACTATTTTAGAAATTATTTAAAAATCAACCGTAAGAGATAGAGCGGTGATTTATTAAGCAAAAGTGCTTCAAATACGCTCCCATAACTGAACATAACATTTAAAAGATACGTCGTCGGTGAAAATATTTTCAATTCGGACTTAGTCTCTGTACGGAGAGGCTACCGTGAAGCGCTGCCGACGAAGACTTTCTGATTAATTTAAAAATCAACCGTAAGAGATAGAGCGGTGGTTTATTAAGCAAAAGTGCTTCAAATACGCTCCTATAACTCAATCTAACATTTAAAAGTTACCTCGTCGGTGAAAATAATTTCACTTCGGACTTAGATTTTTTCCTACCGAGTGGCTACCGTGAAGGGTCGCCGACGACTATTTTAGAAATTATTTAAAAATCAACCGTAAGAGATAGAGCGGTGATTTATTAAGCAAAAGTGCTTCAAATACGCTCCCATAACTGAACATAACATTTAAAAGATACGTCGTCGGTGAAAATATTTTCAATTCGGACTTAGTCTCTGTACGGAGAGGCTACCGTGAAGCGCTGCCGACGAAGACTTTCTGATTAATTTAAAAATCAACCGTAAGAGATAGAGCGGTGGTTTATTAAGCAAAAGTGCTTCAAATACGCTCCTATAACTCAATCTAACATTTAAAAGTTACCTCGTCGGTGAAAATAATTTCACTTCGGACTTAGATTTTTTCCTACCGAGTGGCTACCGTGAAGGGTCGCCGACGACTATTTAGAAATTATTTAAAAATCAACCGTAAGAGATAGAGCGGTGATTTATTAAGCAAAAGTGCTTCAAATACGCTCCCATAACTGAACATAACATTTAAAAGATACGTCGTCGGTGAAAATATTTTCAATTCGGACTTAGTCTCTGTACGGAGAGGCTACCGTGAAGCGCTGCCGACGAAGACTTTCTGATTAATTTAAAAATCAACCGTAAGAGATAGAGCGGTGGTTTATTAAGCAAAAGTGCTTCAAATACGCTCCTATAACTCAATCTAACATTTAAAAGTTACCTCGTCGGTGAAATAATTTCACTTCGGACTTAGATTTTTTCCTACCGAGTGGCTACCGTGAAGGGTCGCCGACGACTATTTTAGAAATTATTTAAAAATCAACCGTAAGAGATAGAGCGGTGATTTATTAAGCAAAAGTGCTTCAAATACGCTCCCATAACTGAACATAACATTTAAAAGATACGTCGTCGGTGAAAATATTTTCAATTCGGACTTAGTCTCTGTACGGAGAGGCTACCGTGAAGCGCTGCCGACGAAGACTTTCTGATTAATTTAAAAATCAACCGTAAGAGATAGAGCGGTGGTTTATTAAGCAAAAGTGCTTCAAATACGCTCCTATAACTCAATCTAACATTTAAAAGTTACCTCGTCGGTGAAAATAATTTCACTTCGGACTTAGATTTTTTCCTACCGAGTGGCTACCGTGAAGGGTCGCCGACGACTATTTTAGAAATTATTTAAAAATCAACCGTAAGAGATAGAGCGGTGATTTATTAAGCAAAAGTGCTTCAAATACGCTCCCATAACTGAACATAACATTTAAAAGATACGTCGTCGGTGAAAATATTTTCAATTCGGACTTAGTCTCTGTACGGAGAGGCTACCGTGAAGCGCTGCCGACGAAGACTTTCTGATTAATTTAAAAATCAACCGTAAGAGATAGAGCGGTGGTTTATTAAGCAAAAGTGCTTCAAATACGCTCCTATAACTCAATCTAACATTTAAAAGTTACCTCGTCGGTGAAAATAATTTCACTTCGGACTTAGATTTTTTCCTACCGAGTGGCTACCGTGAAGGGTCGCCGACGACTATTTTAGAAATTATTTAAAAATCAACCGTAAGAGATAGAGCGGTGATTTATTAAGCAAAAGTGCTTCAAATACGCTCCCATAACTGAACATAACATTTAAAAGATACGTCGTCGGTGAAAATATTTTCAATTCGGACTTAGTCTCTGTACGGAGAGGCTACCGTGAAGCGCTGCCGACGAAGACTTTCTGATTAATTTAAAAATCAACCGTAAGAGATAGAGCGGTGGTTTATTAAGCAAAAGTGCTTCAAATACGCTCCTATAACTCAATCTAACATTTAAAAGTTACCTCGTCGGTGAAAATAATTTCACTTCGGACTTAGATTTTTTCCTACCGAGTGGCTACCGTGAAGGGTCGCCGACGACTATTTTAGAAATTATTTAAAAATCAACCGTAAGAGATAGAGCGGTGATTTATTAAGCAAAAGTGCTTCAAATACGCTCCCATAACTGAACATAACATTTAAAAGATACGTCGTCGGTGAAAATATTTTCAATTCGGACTTAGTCTCTGTACGGAGAGGCTACCGTGAAGCGCTGCCGACGAAGACTTTCTGATTAATTTAAAAATCAACCGTAAGAGATAGAGCGGTGGTTTATTAAGCAAAAGTGCTTCAAATACGCTCCTATAACTCAATCTAACATTTAAAAGTTACCTCGTCGGTGAAAATAATTTCACTTCGGACTTAGATTTTTTCCTACCGAGTGGCTACCGTGAAGGGTCGCCGACGACTATTTTAGAAATTATTTAAAAATCAACCGTAAGAGATAGAGCGGTGATTTATTAAGCAAAAGTGCTTCAAATACGCTCCCATAACTGAACATAACATTTAAAAGATACGTCGTCGGTGAAAATATTTTCAATTCGGACTTAGTCTCTGTACGGAGAGGCTACCGTGAAGCGCTGCCGACGA
>CAJUYC020000069.1:0-23946 GCA_910591585.2 Nysson spinosus | reverse complement strand
AAATTGACGTGAAAAATCGAATGGCATCGAGAATTTCATCGAAAAGATTTTTGGAAGGGCATGGTTTCGACGCAAAGGTAAGTTTTCTCTCTGAAATCGACAGATTTCGCATTTCAGGCGATAGTTTCGCACTTTTTCCAGATTTCCCTATTTCAGAAACGAGAGACCGCATTTTCCGTGTAAATTGACGTGAAAAATCGAATGGCATCGAGAATTTCATCGAAAAGAATTTTGGAAGGGCATGGTTTCGACGCAAAGGTAAGTTTTCTCTCTGAAATCGACAGATTTCGCATTTCAGGCGATAGTTTCGCACTTTTTCCAGATTTCCCTATTTCAGAAACGAGAGACCGCATTTTCCGTGTAAATTGACGTGAAAAATCGAATGGCATCGAGAATTTCATCGAAAAGAATTTTGGAAGGGCATGGTTTCGACGCAAAGGTAAGTTTTCTCTCTGAAATCGACAGATTTCGCATTTCAGGCGATAGTTTCGCACTTTTTCCAGATTTCCCTATTTCAGAAACGAGAGACCGCATTTTCCGTGTAAATTGACGTGAAAAATCGAATGGCATCGAGAATTTCATCGAAAAGAATTTTGGAAGGGCATGGTTTCGACGCAAAGGTAAGTTTTCTCTCTGAAATCGACAGATTTCGCATTTCAGGCGATAGTTTCGCACTTTTTCCAGATTTCCCTATTTCAGAAACGAGAGACCGCATTTTCCGTGTAAATTGACGTGAAAAATCGAATGGCATCGAGAATTTCATCGAAAAGAATTTTGGAAGGGCATGGTTTCGACGCAAAGGTAAGTTTTCTCTCTGAAATCGACAGATTTCGCATTTCAGGCGATAGTTTCGCACTTTTTCCAGATTTCCCTATTTCAGAAACGAGAGACCGCATTTTCCGTGTAAATTGACGTGAAAAATCGAATGGCATCGAGAATTTCATCGAAAAGAATTTTGGAAGGGCATGGTTTCGACGCAAAGGTAAGTTTTCTCTCTGAAATCGACAGATTTCGCATTTCAGGCGATAGTTTCGCACTTTTTCCAGATTTCCCTATTCAGAAACGAGAGACCGCATTTTCCGTGTAAATTGACGTGAAAAATCGAATGGCATCGAGAATTTCATCGAAAAGAATTTTGGAAGGGCATGGTTTCGACGCAAAGGTAAGTTTTCTCTCTGAAATCGACAGATTTCGCATTTCAGGCGATAGTTTCGCACTTTTTCCAGATTTCCCTATTTCAGAAACGAGAGACCGCATTTTCCGTGTAAATTGACGTGAAAATCGAATGGCATCGAGAATTTCATCGAAAAGAATTTTGGAAGGGCATGGTTTCGACGCAAAGGTAAGTTTTCTCTCTGAAATCGACAGATTTCGCATTTCAGGCGATAGTTTCGCACTTTTTCCAGATTTCCCTATTTCAGAAACGAGAGACCGCATTTCCGTGTAAATTGACGTGAAAAATCGAATGGCATCGAGAATTTCATCGAAAAGAATTTTGGAAGGGCATGGTTTCGACGCAAAGGTAAGTTTTCTCTCTGAAATCGACAGATTTCGCATTTCAGGCGATAGTTTCGCACTTTTTCCAGATTTCCCTATTTCAGAAACGAGAGACCGCATTTTCCGTGTAAATTGACGTGAAAAATCGAATGGCATCGAGAATTTCATCGAAAAGAAATTTTGGAAGGGCATGGTTTCGACGCAAAGGTAAGTTTTCTCTCTGAAATCGACAGATTTCGCATTTCAGGCGATAGTTTCGCACTTTTTCCAGATTTCCCTATTTCAGAAACGAGAGACCGCATTTTCCGTGTAAATTGACGTGAAAAATCGAATGGCAATCGAGAATTTCATCGAAAAGAATTTTGGAAGGGCATGGTTTCGACGCAAAGGTAAGTTTTCTCTCTGAAATCGACAGATTTCGCATTTCAGGCGATAGTTTTCGCACTTTTTCCAGATTTCCCTATTTCAGAAACGAGAGACCGCATTTTCCGTGTAAATTGACGTGAAAAATCGAATGGCATCGAGAATTTCATCGAAAAGAATTTTGGAAGGGCATGGTTTCGACGCAAAGGTAAGTTTTCTCTCTGAAATCGACAGATTTCGCATTTCATGGCGATAGTTTCGCACTTTTTCCAGATTTCCCTATTTCAGAAACGAGAGACCGCATTTTCCGTGTAAATTGACGTGAAAAATCGAATGGCATCGAGAATTTCATCGAAAAGAATTTTGGAAGGGCATGGTTTCGACGCAAAGGTAAGTTTTCTCTCTGAAATCGACAGATTTCGCATTTCAGGCGATAGTTTCGCACTTTTTCCAGATTTCCCTATTTCAGAAACGAGAGACCGCATTCTCCGTGTAAATTGACGTGAAAAATCGAATGGCATCGAGAATTTCATCGAAAAGAATTTTGGAAGGGCAATGGTTTCGACGCAAAGGTAAGTTTTCTCTCTGAAATCGACAGATTTCGCATTTCAGGCGATAGTTCGCACTTTTTCCAGATTTCCCTATTTCAGAAACGAGAGACCGCATTTTCCGTGTAAATTGACGTGAAAAATCGAATGGCATCGAGAATTTCATCGAAAAGAATTTTGGAAGGGCATGGTTTCGACGCAAAGGTAAGTTTTCTCTCTGAAATCGACAGATTTCGCATTTCAGGCGATAGTTTCGCACTTTTTCCAGATTTCCCTATTTCAGAAACGAGAGACCGCATTTTCCGTGTAAATTGACGTGAAAAAATCGAATGGCATCGAGAATTTCATCGAAAAGAATTTTGGAAGGGCATGGTTTCGACGCAAAGGTAAGTTTTCTCTCTGAAATCGACAGATTTCGCATTTCAGGCGATAGTTTCGCACTTTTTCCAGATTTCCCTATTTCAGAAACGAGAGACCGCATTTTCCGTGTAAATTGACGTGAAAAATCGAATGGCATCGAGAATTTCATCGAAAAGAATTTTGGAAGGGCATGGTTTCGACGCAAAGGTAAGTTTTCTCTCTGAAATCGACAGATTTCGCATTTCAGGCGATAGTTTCGCACTTTTTCCAGATTTCCCTATTTCAGAAACGAGAGACCGCATTTTCCGTGTAAATTGACGTGAAAAATCGAATGGCATCGAGAATTTCATCGAAAAGAATTTTGGAAGGGCATGGTTTCGACGCAAAGGTAAGTTTTCTCTCTGAAATCGACAGATTTCGCATTTCAGGCGATAGTTTCGCACTTTTTCCAGATTTCCCTATTTCAGAAACGAGAGACCGCATTTTCCGTGTAAATTGACGTGAAAAATCGAATGGCATCGAGAATTTCATCGAAAAGAATTTTGGAAGGGCATGTTTCGACGCAAAGGTAAGTTTTTCTCTCTGAAATCGACAGATTTCGCATTTCAGGCGATAGTTTCGCACTTTTTCCAGATTTCCCTATTTCAGAAACGAGAGACCGCATTTTCCGTGTAAATTGACGTGAAAAATCGAATGGCATCGAGAATTTCATCGAAAAGAATTTTGGAAGGGCATGGTTTCGACGCAAAGGTAAGTTTTCTCTCTGAAATCGACAGATTTCGCATTTCAGGCGATAGTTTCGCACTTTTTTCCAGATTTCCCTATTTCAGAAACGAGAGACCGCATTTTCCGTGTAAATTGACGTGAAAAAATCGAATGGCATCGAGAATTTCATCGAAAAGAATTTTGGAAGGGCATGGTTTCGACGCAAAGGTAAGTTTTCTCTCTGAAATCGACAGATTTCGCATTTCAGGCGATAGTTTCGCACTTTTTTCCAGATTTCCCTATTTCAGAAACGAGAGACCGCATTTTCCGTGTAAATTGACGTGAAAAATCGAATGGCATCGAGAATTTCATCGAAAAGAATTTTGGAAGGGCATGGTTTCGACGCAAAGGTAAGTTTTCTCTCTGAAATCGACAGATTCGCATTTCAGGCGATAGTTTTCGCACTTTTTCCAGATTTCCCTATTTCAGAAACGAGAGACCGCATTTTCCGTGTAAATTGACGTGAAAAAATCGAATGGCATCGAGAATTTCATCGAAAAGAATTTTGGAAGGGCATGGTTTCGACGCAAAGGTAAGTTTTCTCTCTGAAATCGACAGATTTCGCATTTCAGGCGATAGTTTCGCACTTTTTCCAGATTTCCCTCTTTCAGAAACGAGAGACCGCATTTTCGTGTAAATTGACGTGAAAAATCGAATGGCATCGAGAATTTCATCGAAAAGAATTTTGGAAGGGCATGGTTTCGACGCAAAGGTGAAGTTTTCTCTCTGAAATCGACAGATTTCGCATTTCAGGCGATAGTTTCGCACTTTTTCCAGATTTCCCTATTTCAGAAACGAGAGACCGCATTTTCCGTGTAAATTGACGTGAAAAATCGAATGGCATCGAGAATTTCATCGAAAAGAATTTTGGAAGGGCATGGTTTCGACGCAAAGGTAAGTTTTCTCTCTGAAATCGACAGATTCGCATTTCAGGCGATAGTTTCGCACTTTTTCCAGATTTCCCTATTTCAGAAACGAGAGACCGCATTTTCCGTGTAAATTGACGTGAAAAATCGAATGGCATCGAGAATTTCATCGAAAAGAATTTTGGAAGGGCATGGTTTCGACGCAAAGGTAAGTTTTCTCTCTGAAATCGACAGATTTCGCATTTCAGGCGATAGTTTCGCACTTTTTCCAGATTTCCCTATTTCAGAAACGAGAGACCGCATTTTCCGTGTAAATTGACGTGAAAAATCGAATGGCATCGAGAATTTCATCGAAAAGAATTTTGGAAGGGCATGGTTTCGACGCAAAGGTAAGTTTTCTCTCTGAAATCGACAGATTTCGCATTTCAGGCGATAGTTTCGCACTTTTTCCAGATTTCCCTATTTCAGAAACGAGAGACCGCATTTTCCGTGTAAATTGACGTGAAAAATCGAATGGCATCGAGAATTTCATCGAAAAGAATTTTGGAAGGGCATGGTTTCGACGCAAAGGTAAGTTTTCTCTCTGAAATCGACAGATTTCGCATTTCAGGCGATAGTTTCGCACTTTTTCCAGATTTCCCTATTTCAGAAACGAGAGACCGCATTTTCCGTGTAAATTGACGTGAAAAATCGAATGGCATCGAGAATTTCATCGAAAAGAATTTTGGAAGGGCATGGTTTCGACGCAAAGGTAAGTTTTCTCTCTGAAATCGACAGATTTCGCATTTCAGGCGATAGTTTCGCACTTTTTCCAGATTTCCCTATTTCAGAAACGAGAGACCGCATTTTCCGTGTAAATTGACGTGAAAAATCGAATGGCATCGAGAATTTCATCGAAAAGAATTTTGGAAGGGCATGGTTTCGACGCAAAGGTAAGTTTTCTCTCTGAAATCGACAGATTTCGCATTTCAGGCGATAGTTTCGCACTTTTTCCAGATTTCCCTATTTCAGAAACGAGAGACCGCATTTTCCGTGTAAATTGACGTGAAAAATCGAATGGCATCGAGAATTTCATCGAAAAGAATTTTGGAAGGGCATGGTTTCGACGCAAAGGTAAGTTTTCTCTCTGAAATCGACAGATTTCGCATTTCAGGCGATAGTTTCGCACTTTTTCCAGATTTCCCTATTTCAGAAACGAGAGACCGCATTTTCCGTGTAAATTGACGTGAAAAATCGAATGGCATCGAGAATTTCATCGAAAAGAATTTTGGAAGGGCATGGTTTCGACGCAAAGGTAAGTTTTCTCTCTGAAATCGACAGATTTCGCATTTCAGGCGATAGTTTCGCACTTTTTCCAGATTTCCCTATTTCAGAAACGAGAGACCGCATTTTCCGTGTAAATTGACGTGAAAAATCGAATGGCATCGAGAATTTCATCGAAAAGAATTTTGGAAGGGCATGGTTTCGACGCAAAGGTAAGTTTTCTCTCTGAAATCGACAGATTTCGCATTTCAGGCGATAGTTTCGCACTTTTTCCAGATTTCCCTATTTCAGAAACGAGAGACCGCATTTTCCGTGTAAATTGACGTGAAAAATCGAATGGCATCGAGAATTTCATCGAAAAGAATTTTGGAAGGGCATGGTTTCGACGCAAAGGTAAGTTTTCTCTCTGAAATCGACAGATTTCGCATTTCAGGCGATAGTTTCGCACTTTTTCCAGATTTCCCTATTTCAGAAACGAGAGACCGCATTTTCCGTGTAAATTGACGTGAAAAATCGAATGGCATCGAGAATTTCATCGAAAAGAATTTTGGAAGGGCATGGTTTCGACGCAAAGGTAAGTTTTCTCTCTGAAATCGACAGATTTCGCATTTCAGGCGATAGTTTCGCACTTTTTCCAGATTTCCCTATTTCAGAAACGAGAGACCGCATTTTCCGTGTAAATTGACGTGAAAAATCGAATGGCATCGAGAATTTCATCGAAAAGAATTTTGGAAGGGCATGGTTTCGACGCAAAGGTAAGTTTTCTCTCTGAAATCGACAGATTTCGCATTTCAGGCGATAGTTTCGCACTTTTTCCAGATTTCCCTATTTCAGAAACGAGAGACCGCATTTTCCGTGTAAATTGACGTGAAAAATCGAATGGCATCGAGAATTTCATCGAAAAGAATTTTGGAAGGGCATGGTTTCGACGCAAAGGTAAGTTTTCTCTCTGAAATCGACAGATTTCGCATTTCAGGCGATAGTTTCGCACTTTTTCCAGATTTCCCTATTTCAGAAACGAGAGACCGCATTTTCCGTGTAAATTGACGTGAAAAATCGAATGGCATCGAGAATTTCATCGAAAAGAATTTTGGAAGGGCATGGTTTCGACGCAAAGGTAAGTTTTCTCTCTGAAATCGACAGATTTCGCATTTCAGGCGATAGTTTCGCACTTTTTCCAGATTTCCCTATTTCAGAAACGAGAGACCGCATTTTCCGTGTAAATTGACGTGAAAAATCGAATGGCATCGAGAATTTCATCGAAAAGAATTTTGGAAGGGCATGGTTTCGACGCAAAGGTAAGTTTTCTCTCTGAAATCGACAGATTTCGCATTTCAGGCGATAGTTTCGCACTTTTTCCAGATTTCCCTATTTCAGAAACGAGAGACCGCATTTTCCGTGTAAATTGACGTGAAAAATCGAATGGCATCGAGAATTTCATCGAAAAGAATTTTGGAAGGGCATGGTTTCGACGCAAAGGTAAGTTTTCTCTCTGAAATCGACAGATTTCGCATTTCAGGCGATAGTTTCGCACTTTTTCCAGATTTCCCTATTTCAGAAACGAGAGACCGCATTTTCCGTGTAAATTGACGTGAAAAATCGAATGGCATCGAGAATTTCATCGAAAAGAATTTTGGAAGGGCATGGTTTCGACGCAAAGGTAAGTTTTCTCTCTGAAATCGACAGATTTCGCATTTCAGGCGATAGTTTCGCACTTTTTCCAGATTTCCCTATTTCAGAAACGAGAGACCGCATTTTCCGTGTAAATTGACGTGAAAAATCGAATGGCATCGAGAATTTCATCGAAAAGAATTTTGGAAGGGCATGGTTTCGACGCAAAGGTAAGTTTTCTCTCTGAAATCGACAGATTTCGCATTTCAGGCGATAGTTTCGCACTTTTTCCAGATTTCCCTATTTCAGAAACGAGAGACCGCATTTTCCGTGTAAATTGACGTGAAAAATCGAATGGCATCGAGAATTTCATCGAAAAGAATTTTGGAAGGGCATGGTTTCGACGCAAAGGTAAGTTTTCTCTCTGAAATCGACAGATTTCGCATTTCAGGCGATAGTTTCGCACTTTTTCCAGATTTCCCTATTTCAGAAACGAGAGACCGCATTTTCCGTGTAAATTGACGTGAAAAATCGAATGGCATCGAGAATTTCATCGAAAAGAATTTTGGAAGGGCATGGTTTCGACGCAAAGGTAAGTTTTCTCTCTGAAATCGACAGATTTCGCATTTCAGGCGATAGTTTCGCACTTTTTCCAGATTTCCCTATTTCAGAAACGAGAGACCGCATTTTCCGTGTAAATTGACGTGAAAAATCGAATGGCATCGAGAATTTCATCGAAAAGAATTTTGGAAGGGCATGGTTTCGACGCAAAGGTAAGTTTTCTCTCTGAAATCGACAGATTTCGCATTTCAGGCGATAGTTTGTCACGTCCCGCGACCTCCACTGAGCCCTCCTTACACTTCAGAACTCGTAAGAATCTAAAATTACGTTTAGTTTAAGTATACACTCGTCAGAATGACATTTTTCATAATATAACAATACGTTAATAATTCACATACTTACTTAGTTAATGTTCTTACCATTTAATTGTAGACTAGCTTTATATAATTCATCGCCAATTCTTCGTAGTCATGTAAGCGTATATAAAACAAATGAAAATTCAATACTATATATTGCATTAATTACTCAAGGTTACTTTGTTAATATCGATACTTACTTTATCATATAATTTACTTCATCTCCTAGATTCACACGCATTGCCTGGAAAGAACCTATATAATTAGTGCAGTACATAAATTATTATTCGACATTATGTCAACAACACCGTAATTATAATTAGGTTAGGTATTACCTCGTGGTAGATATTTGTTATGGCATACAAGAAACCGCGGATCTTATAATGTCTAACTAATATGCACGCTACGCCTTGTATGCAGCAGAGATATCTACTACATACATATAAATATATACATACATTCTCGCTATACGTACTACAATAACACGACACATGCGTCAAGCGTCACATAGGCGGAGCCGCCGAGCGCCATTACGAGCGTATACGCGCGCCATTCATACGCACCGGCTCACTACGATAACAGATCAACGTCTCACGCACGTCTAAGGATTACGATAACTATTACCACTAGGCGGTTAACTTGTTCCAAGTAAATTCACGTCTCGCGGAATACAAAATACGTGAAACTAATCAGTAGAAAAGTCCTTCTGTAGTAACAGTTATATAGCAATAACTAATCAGAAGCTTATAATACATACAAGTGCAAAATTATTACGAGACGTTCATCCGTATATCGCCGCTGATCCTACGTGAGTGTTACATCATCCAATATTATAATTTTAACATTATTCGATCTCAATCTAATACGAATTCTTACTCGATCTTATACTAATATATATATATCTAATCGATCTTATACACGATCAACCTATATCTTATATCTATACCAAAACCCTCATTGTAAATCGATCATATATCGATCCTATACTCTGATTAACAAATCAGATCTAATCAAATTCTTAAACTATTTCGATCTACGAATCGAATCCTAACAAATTCAAAATCATTAGTTATAAGTATATACATCTAAATCTTATCGATCTTAGATTCTATATCCAAACTTATATTCTATATCTATATATTATTGTAACCCTAATTCTATGTCTTTATCTATTTAATTGTAAATTGTGTTGTTATTAATATACATATTTTAGTAATTACTCATCGACCTTAATTACACCTTTCCTTAACTTCCTTAATATTCTTACTACTAACAACCTATATTTATTCCATCAATATCTACTCTTATAAACTAACGTTATTATTATTCGGCCATCAATTGAGACCCACTGGGAATATTCACGGAGAGTCTCAATTAAGCAACTTATTCACCCGTAATCCTCTATCGCAATTAATATGTTCATCATTATATGTCAAGGATAGGAAACCGAGCCGGTCGCAGAGAACAACACAAGCGACTAATCCGGCTTTACAAAACTACAAGAATCAGAGAAACTGAAATTACCTTAGACTAGAAATGTTAGAAATATTACGAATTAAACAGAAATATTACAAATAGTAAAATATTAGAATAATTACTCTAATAATAATAACAATAATAATAATAACAAAATAAGAATAATAATAATAATAAGACTAACAACAAGAATAATAGTAAGAATAAGTTATAATAATAAAACGGAATATATTTATATATGTTATTTCTATTTTTCTATACGTATATATATATACATATATATATACGAGTAGATGGTGACAGCTGCCGAATTATGAAATTAATCACCTTCTGTTCCTTCGCTATCCTAATATAATAAATAAATACTTCTCCGAATCTCCACTATATTTCCTGCTTCTGTGCATTCCCAAGCTTTACGACGCTCTCGGGACGTAACAGAGTAGTAAATATAAAATTGGTGACAGAGCGGTAGGATTCGACAAAGAAGGATTCGACAAAGAAGGATTCGACAAAGAAGGATTCGACAAAGAAGGATATATATTTCTTTTACCCGCTACGCTCTAATAACAAGTTCAGTAACTTATTCAACTATTTATTCATTATATTTATTTTGTAGTCTTATTTATTATCAAAATGGCACACTCCGATCCCGAATACCTACCCATTATCGAAGAATCAACCTCACCAACAGAACCTTCCTTAGCTTCTCTTCGTAGAACAATTCTCGAATTTGAGAATCCAAAAACCACAGAAGTTCCACCACGAATATCCAAATTAGGAACCTTCTCTCCAAGCAACCGTAGCGAGCCTACACTTTTGGAAAACCTGCAATCTCAAATTAATTCCATAACAGAAATTCTTAAATCCTTATCTCTCGGAGACACATCGTCAACATCAGCTCCTGGGAAACTAACAAATGGTTGTAGTACTACTAACCCTAACAATTTTAATTCACAAATTTCTTTAAGGGACGCATTGGAAACAGTTCCACAATTCGACGGTACGAATATACCGGTATTCCAATTCGCTCGGGCATGTAAACGCGCAAAAGATACAATCGCTAATTACTCCGAACCAGATTTAGCTCGTCTTCTCCGAAATAAACTCACGGGTCATGCTTATTTGGCGATAGAAGATCATCATTTTAACACGGTAGACGCACTCGTAAATAGACTCAAGCAAGTTTTCGCACCAGCAAAAACTTCCAATCACTTACGTGGCGAACTCGCGAATATTACAAAACGTCCTAAGGAAAGTATTTTAGACTACATTAGCCGCATAAAAGATTTGCAATCAGCAATTTTAGATTCCGAAAAAGAACGTCACAGAGCAACACACAGTGAATGGAGGAAAGAAATAGACGAATTCACCTTAGAATCATTTATTAATGGCCTTCCGCCGGAAGAAAGATTACACATGCGAGTATCAGGCTTCCGCGACCTGCACGATGCTTTCGATAAAAGCATCCAAGTCACGAAAAGCATTGAAAGGGATCGCCAAATTTTTTCAAATCGACTCACAACTCCGAATTCCAGTAAACCAATTCAACAAGATCCAGAAACTAAATGCCAATTGTGTGACAAATACGGTCATACCGCGCGCCAGTGCCGTACGCGTATTCCGTATACAAATAATTTTAAGCCTACAGCTCATTTGCTTAATCCAAATAATAATAATAGCAATAAGAATAATGTTAATATAAATAAATCTCCTCCATTTCGCGACATTCCAACGTGTCATTATTGTAAAAAATTAGGTCATTCGATTAACGAATGCCGGAAACGGGCCTACGCGAATCTCATAAAAGATTCGGGAAACGCGCAGGTTCCCCCGACGAAACTGGGCGAACCGTCCGGGGGAATATCCGCAGAATCGCGTCCAATCTTTCCAATAACGAGCGAAACACCGTCCAGTTCGAATCAAGAATAGCTTCAATTAATTTAGACAAAGGGAAAAACGTACCCTCTATCATCATCGAATCCGTAGATTTCAATTGCCTCACGGAATTTATGATCGACACAGGCTCAGAATTAAATATTGTAAAGCAATCTACATTAAAAAATCAAACGCCCATAAATATTCAGAATATCTATCAACTATCGGGTATCACCGATCAATATGTAAAAACACTCGGTACCACGACTCTCAATCTCTTTGGACATAATGTCATAATTCACGTGGTAACCGACGATTTCCCTATAGAATACGGCGGTATTCTCGGGTCAGAATTTTTCAAAAATCATAAAGTAAAAATCGAATACGCCGATGAATATATCGAATTCAACGGTGTAGTAATTCCATTCAATAAAAAGGAAACGGTGGTAGTTCCTCCCCGAACGAGTCTCGTCTCCCACGTTAATTTAAAAGGCACGACCTTGAAGGAGGGTTATATCCCACGTTTGTACGCGTGTGACGGTGTATACTTAGGTAATGTAGCCGTACGCAACATAAACGGCAGGGCCTTCCTACGTGTAATTAACACGAGAGAGGAGGAAGTCGAATTGGAAATACCCACTGTCGAACTAAAAGATTACGAACTCACTGAACCTCCAAAAATCTCAAAATCTCTCGCGGAACCACGGAGTATTCAAAAATCAAAATCCTCAGAATCTCTTAAAAATACTCCTGGTACCGACAAGATCTTAGGATCTTCTTCCAATTCTTCTAATTCTTCTAATTCTAATTCTAATTCCAATTCTAATCAAATTACCCGACGCGGTAATCTATCTACAAATTCGGAGATTCAAAGAAATCGTAATCTATCGCGCAATCTTTATCAAATAAATATTACAGAATCTCGCATCAACAAATTAAAGGAATCACTACGTCTTGAACATTTAAATCTAGAAGAGAAAAATCATGTCGAATATCTCATATCAAGATATCATTCCGTCTTTCATCTACCCGATGAATCGCTCGAGTGTACTGACGTTATTCATCACTCAATTGTAACTACCGATAACGCTCCAGTACACACGAAACAATACAGGTTTCCGCCGATTCATAAAGAGGAAATCAACAAACAAATTAATGAATTATTAGAAAACAATATTATTCGTCCGTCAGTTTCTCCTTATAATTCCCCTTTATGGATCGTGCCCAAAAAACCAGACGCAGATGGCAATAAGCGATGGCGTATGGTAATCGATTACAGAAATTTAAACAAAAAGACAATCGGCGATGCGTACCCACTCCCAAATATTAATGAAATTCTAGATCAATTGGGAGGTGCTAAATATTTTTCTATTTTTGACTTAGCCTCTGGATTTCACCAGATACCAATGAATAAAGCCGACGCACCAAAGACTGCCTTTTCTACACCGTATGGTCATTATGAATTCTCACGTATGCCTTTTGGACTTAAAAATGCGCCAGCAACGTTCCAACGATTAATGGATCACGTACTTACCGGTATGCAGGGTTTAGAGATGTTCGTGTACCTCGACGATATAGTTTTATACGCCAGTTCACTAAAGGAACACGACATTAAATTTAAAAAACTAGCGGAAAAATTAAAAGAAGCGAATCTTAAATTACAACCTAGTAAATGCGAATTCTTAAGGAAAGAAGTTATGTATTTGGGCCATATAATCTCAAAAAAGGGCGTACGACCCGATCCAAACAAAATCGAAGCCGTAAAGAACTTCCCAAAACCACGAAATCCAAAATCCATAAAACAATTTCTCGGTCTTACCGGATATTACCGGAAATTCATACCAAATTTTTCTAAAATTGCACGGCCTTTAACTACTTTGCTTAAGAAAAATACACCGTATACTTGGAACGACAAACAAGAACAAGCATTTGTACACCTAAGGGATGAACTTTGTAAGGAGCCCATACTCCAATATCCCGACTTCACGCGCGAATTCAATGTAACTACTGATGCTTCCGAATACGCTATTGGTGGAGTATTAACTCAAGGTGAACCAGGAAAAGATTTACCAATCGCTTATGCGTCACGAACCTTAAATCAAGCCGAAACAAATTATTCCACAATAGAGAAAGAATTATTAGCTATCGTCTATTGTATAAATCATTTCAGACCATATTTGTACGGTCGGAAATTCACACTATTAACAGATCATCGACCATTAGTATGGCTACATAGAGTCAAGGATCCAACCTCCAGACTCGTACGATGGCGTCTTAAGCTCGCCGAGTACGATTACGAGATTCAGTATCGACCTGGGAAACAAAATCTATTAGCGGACGCACTCTCGAGAAATGCCCCATACGAAGAGCATGCTGAAGTACTCCCAATCAGACGACGAACCAGTTCCAGCGACGAATCATTGTTCAGTTTTCCACCAACGAGGAAAAAACAAAAGACGTCCGACGAAACCGAATCTTCACCCAGAGAACCTGAAAAGAAAATCGAATCAGTTCCGAACGAGGAAGCAACAAACTTACCATTCACGGAAGAACTCGACGAAGATGTCTTCGAAAACAGGAATACAGGCCGCAATCCAACGTCAAACGACGATATTTCAATTAACCAGAGCATCGAATCCGTCAACGACATCCTAAATAGAACAACAGAAGATCAAGCACAAAATCCAATGGACTACAGTGATATACTTACTGAATCATCCGAAGACGACACCGTCACTTCCACAGAAGAAATTTTTGAACCAGTATCGCGTGAATACCAATTTCAAGGGAATCAAGAAAAGCCAAAATCCACAAAATCCAGGGACCCATTACGCATACGTAATGATAACATTGTAATCTTCATCGACTGCAAAAGCAACCCCGTCGACGCAGGTGCTGAAAATTTAAAGGAAGCAGGTTTATTGCCAACCTATGAACATTTAACTCTAGGAAGAGCATCAGTGCACAAATTAAATAATAATACTCTAATAAGCTTGCCAATTAAGGAAACATCGCAAACCCCTCTCGATATGGATATCTTCAAAATTTCTCTCGAATCACTACGCGATGTCATACAGGAGCTGCACCTAGAATCAATAAGTATAGCCAAAACTTCAAAAATCAATAGAATTTCATGGTCAATTATTCGAGAAATGATAGAGAATTATTTACAAGATTCACAGACTGCAATTACAATATGCTTGCAACTCGTACGCATCCCAGCAGAAAATCAACGATGTGAAATTATCAAAGAAAATCACAATTCCGCAGTAGGAGGACATAAAGGCGTCAATAAAACCTACAAACGTATCAGACATCATTATTTTTGGCAAGGAATGAAAAGGGACATACAACACTATATCCAACTGTGTTTGGACTGTCAGCGCAGTAAATTAGTCCGTGTAAAAACACGACAGCCCATGGTTCTTACCGATACACCTGGAGCTGCCTTCGATAAAATTGGATTGGACATCGTCGGTCCACTACCAACCACCAAAAGAGGAAACACTTACATTTTAACGATACAAGATTTATTAACGAAATTCTCTCTCGCTATTCCTCTACCTGAAGCAACGTCACTCCGTATAGCCGACGCCTTCGTCAAAGAATTCATTTGCCGATTCGCCGCGCCGAAGGTTATCCTAACGGATCAAGGAAGTAATTTCATAAGCAGTTTCATGAAAATCGTTACAAGAAAATTCCGCATTAAACAATGCAAAACCACAGCCTTTCGCCCACAATCAAACGGATCTCTGGAAAGATCACACCACTCTCTCGTCGAATATTTAAAAATGTTCGTAAGCAATAATTACGACTGGGACGAATGGTTAAATTTAGCATCATTTTCCTACAACACAAGCGTACATGAAAGTACAAAATACACACCTCATGAACTAGTCTTTGGTAAACCAGCCAGAGTTCCATCCAGCAGCATCTACCTAGATGACCGCGACGATGAAACGTATCAAGGTTACCTAGGAAAACTAAATGACATTATCCAGTCATCCCAAGAAGCCGCAAGAGAAAATCTTATAAATGCAAAATTACGATCAAAGGCATATTACGATCGTCGAGCACAAGAAGTAAACTTCAGGAAAGGTGAAGCCGTGTTCGTCCTTTGCGAACCCAGGAAAGGAAAATTCGCCGAACAATATTCCGGTCCACACCAGATTCTGGAGGTACTTCCTAATGGAAACCTTCGCATCCAATGGCGCAGAGAAACAAGAATCATCCACCCTAATAAGGCCAGAAGATCAAGGATCAGCATCGAAACTTCTCGCCTTTAGGACTTAAAAGAAAATGATTCCTTCCACTCACCATTTTCTTTTTCCAAGGGGGGAGGTGTCACGTCCCGCGACCTCCACTGAGCCCTCCTTACACTTCAGAACTCGTAAGAATCTAAAATTACGTTTAGTTTAAGTATACACTCGTCAGAATGACATTTTTCATAATATAACAATACGTTAATAATTCATATACTTACTTAGTTAATGTTCTTACCATTTAATTGTAGACTAGCTTTATATAATTCATCGCCAATTCTTCGTAGTCATGTAAGCGTATATAAAACAAATGAAAATTCAATACTATATATTGCATTAATTACTCAAGGTTACTTTGTTAATATCGATACTTACTTTATCATATAATTTACTTCATCTCCTAGATTCACACGCATTGCCTGGAAAGAACCTATATAATTAGTGCAGTACATAAATTATTATTCGACATTATGTCAACAACACCGTAATTATAATTAGGTTAGGTATTACCTCGTGGTAGATATTTGTTATGGCATACAAGAAACCGCGGATCTTATAATGTCTAACTAATATGCACGCTACGCCTTGTATGCAGCAGAGATATCTACTACATACATATAAATATATACATACATTCTCGCTATACGTACTACAATAACACGACACATGCGTCAAGCGTCACATAGGCGGAGCCGCCGAGCGCCATTACGAGCGTATACGCGCGCCATTCATACGCACCGGCTCACTACGATAACAGATCAACGTCTCACGCACGTCTAAGGATTACGATAACTATTACCACTAGGCGGTTAACTTGTTCCAAGTAAATTCACGTCTCGCGGAATACAAAATACGTGAAACTAATCAGTAGAAAAGTCCTTCCGTAGTAACAGTTATATAGCAATAACTAATCAGAAGCTTATAATACATACAAGTGCAAAATTATTACGAGACGTTCATCCGTATATCGCCGCTGATCCTACGTGAGTGTTACATCATCCAATATTATAATTTTAACATTATTCGATCTCAATCTAATACGAATTCTTACTCGATCTTATACTAATATATATATATCTAATCGATCTTATACACGATCAACCTATATCTTATATCTATACCAAAACCCTCATTGTAAATCGATCATATATCGATCCTATACTCTGATTAACAAATCAGATCTAATCAAATTCTTAAACTATTTCGATCTACGAATCGAATCCTAACAAATTCAAAATCATTAGTTATAAGTATATACATCTAAATCTTATCGATCTTAGATTCTATATCCAAACTTATATTCTATATCTATATATTATTGTAACCCTAATTCTATGTCTTTATCTATTTAATTGTAAATTGTGTTGTTATTAATATACATATTTTAGTAATTACTCATCGACCTTAATTACACCTTTCCTTAACTTCCTTAATATTCTTACTACTAACAACCTATATTTATTCCATCAATATCTACTCTTATAAACTAACGTTATTATTATTCGGCCATCAATTGAGACCCACTGGGAATATTCACGGAGAGTCTCAATTAAGCAACTTATTCACCCGTAATCCTCTATCGCAATTAATATGTTCATCATTATATGTCAAGGATAGGAAACCGAGCCGGTCGCAGAGAACAACACAAGCGACTAATCCGGCTTTACAAAACTACAAGAATCAGAGAAACTGAAATTACCTTAGACTAGAAATGTTAGAAATATTACGAATTAAACAGAAATATTACAAATAGTAAAATATTAGAATAATTACTCTAATAATAATAACAATAATAATAATAACAAAATAAGAATAATAATAATAATAAGACTAACAACAAGAATAATAGTAAGAATAAGTTATAATAATAAAACGGAATATATTTATATATGTTATTTCTATTTTTCTATACGTATATATATATACATATATATATATGTAGGATTTCTTTAGGAAGGGATAGAGAGGAGAGATTGAACCTTTAATTCGTCAAGTGATATGACTAATATCTATATAATATATTTAATGAACTAGGAAATAAAGTAATAACAATTCACTACACTATTTAAATTACAACACTAACTCTACGACTCAATCAACACTATGCTAGACAACTCAAAAACTGCACTCTTTCACTACTTCGACTACTCGCTTAAACGTCTCAGACAACTCTCTTCAACGTCTCCGACAACTCTCTTCAACGTCTCCGACAACTCTCTTCAACGTCTCCGACAACTCTGCCCGCATTCATCCCCATAACCAAAACACTCATTCCTCCATAACCGAAACACTCGCTCTCTCCCCCACACGCACACACACACATAGCAGCTCTCGAGATAGCCACTCACACACTCACTCTCTCATTCTTTCTCACACCCCACACTCGGCCGTCCTGCGCTTACACCTGTCCTCAGGTGACATCCGGTTCTTTAAAAATTGCATTTACGTATCTTTGGAAAATGGAAGGGGAATTGCACAACCCAAATGGCACTCTAAGAAATTCAAATTGACCGTCGGGCACAATGAAAGCGGTGTATTTACAACTCTCTTTTCCTATCGGCACATGGAAAAACCCATTTTTTAAATCCAGGACACTAAAAATTTTCGCACCTTCCAACAAATCTAATTGATCTTCGATCAACGGAAGTGGGTAACGATCTCGTATGATCTTTTCGTTAAGCCGACGGTAATCTACGCACAGTCTCATTGTACCATCCTTTTTCTTAACTAAAACCACCGGACTGGCAAATTCGGAAAGTGACGGCTGAACTATACCATCGGTAAGCCATTCTTCAATCTGTGCATTTACCCTTTCACGTTCCAGAGGAGCTAACCGTCTAGCTCTCTGAAAGACTGGTTCCTCATCTCTTAAAACTATGTCCATTTTAATCCCTACCTCGCGTGTTTTCACCGGATTATATGCTTCGACCATACCCTCTATTGTTCGCCTATATTTTTCATTTGTAACATGAGTTACCTCTATCGCATTCGGCTTGTAACCGCAATCTATTGCAAAAATTTCCGGTACATCATCGACGGTTTCTAATTTGGAGATTCTAGTAACAAAAACTTGCTTTTGTTTGATCTGGACCTCTACCGTTTTAAGAAAATCCATGCCTATTAACATTTCATGGCGCATCAAATCATCTCCGACTACGTGGATTATAATCGGATGTATAACATCGTCTATTACAATATCGGTTTTCAACTCGCCTAACGTTTTATTATGGTTCGAGCCGATTCCACGAAACACTATTTTTTTCTCTATCAAACGCGGCGCTCCTATTTCTACATATTTACTCGCACGCATTAGACAAATGTCGCTACCCGTATCAACTAGTGCGGTCATCCTTTTCATATTAATCATTACTTCTTTGTAATACTTATCATCTACTGGTCGACTCGAGCTGCTATCATTTACTTCGCATGGCTTCTCGGGACAATCGGGCGCTCTATGCCCAAACCGCCTGCACTTGAAACATTTCGGGCCCCTTTCCCTGGTGGGACAGGCCGCTGCCAGATGGTCCTTTCCTCCGCATACAAAACATCTCTTCTCAAAGTCGACATTCGACGTCTGATTGTTTTGGATTGGCCTCTTCACGTGGTGTCTCAAATCTCCTTGCTGGGTTTTTAAAGTAACCCTCTCGAACGCGTCCAATAACAAAGATTTGTCTTGGAATCTTTGAATGCGTGCTTGATCTCGTAAGGCGGGATCCGGGATGCCTTCGATAATGTAGTCGATGACATCCGCCTCGTCAATCGGTACGCGATTTCCCAATATTAATTTTTCGTGAACGTATTCACAAAAGGGCTCACCCTTACGCCACATACGGTTCTCAAATTGTTTCCTCGCTACGATCGTGCTGGGCCGGCGATGAAACATTGCGCACATCTCGAATAACAGCCTGTCCATGTCCATCTCTAAATATTCAGGCTTCGAGTGGAACCACTCGAGCGCTTTCCCCTTCAAGCGTGACCCGATGAGAACTTTTACGGCATCTTCTCCTAATCCGTAAGATTTTCTCAGGAAACGAACTTGCCTTTCCCACACTTTATAAGAATGCTCTGCTCCGTCGAAACATCCTAATAAATCGGCGATCGCCTTGATGCTTATCATCGGCTTGCTTATCGTCGGTTGGCTTGTCGTTGAGAAAGACGATGCTGCTTCAGGCGCGGATTGCGACACACTCATTTGTTGCATCCGCCGTAACATTTGCACCTCCAGTTGTGCTATTCGCGCTTTTTCTTCGGCCAACTCTTTCTCTCTTCTCATCAACTCTATTTCTCTATGCAACAGATCTAATGATTTATATTCCACCTCGAAATCGGCGGCTGCACTTCCATTAGTCCGCTCTGCGTCAGCACTAGCTTCTGCAATCCCCCTTGCACTTGCCATGCAACTTGCATCAGGGTCGATCTCCATCATCCTGGCGACGAGACTGGCTTTGTTACCTGTGGTAGGCATATCCAATTCTGCCAGCAGTTCTCTCAACCGCGTCACAGTCAAATTGTTATAGTCCTTGTTCATCTTTACTCGACACTACAGCACTGTCTACTGTCCACCACTGTCCGACACTAGGATATCACTTAAACGAAATATGGCTCTATGTACTCTCTTTTCCCTTTGGCTCCTTCAATCCTGGCACGAGCCCCCAATTTTTCTGTAGGATTTCTTTAGGAAGGGATAGAGAGGAGAGATTGAACCTTTAATTCGTCAAGTGATATGACTAATATCTATATAATATATTTAATGAACTAGGAAATAAAGTAATAACAATTCACTACACTATTTAAATTACAACACTAACTCTACGACTCAATCAACACTATGCTAGACAACTCAAAAACTGCACTCTTTCACTACTTCGACTACTCGCTTAAACGTCTCAGACAACTCTCTTCAACGTCTCCGACAACTCTCTTCAACGTCTCCGACAACTCTCTTCAACGTCTCCGACAACTCTGCCCGCATTCATCCCCATAACCAAAACACTCATTCCTCCATAACCGAAACACTCGCTCTCTCCCCCACACGCACACACACACATAGCAGCTCTCGAGATAGCCACTCACACACTCACTCTCTCATTCTTTCTCACACCCCACATATACGAGTAGATGGTGACAGCTGCCGAATTATGAAATTAATCACCTTCTGTTCCTTCGCTATCCTAATATAATAAATAAATACTTCTCCGAATCTCCACTATATTTCCTGCTTCTGTGCATTCCCAAGCTTTACGACGCTCTCGGGACGTAACAAGTTTCGCACTTTTTCCAGATTTCCCTATTTCAGAAACGAGAGACCGCATTTTCCGTGTAAATTGACGTGAAAAATCGAATGGCATCGAGAATTTCATCGAAAAGAATTTTGGAAGGGCATGGTTTCGACGCAAAGGTAAGTTTTCTCTCTGAAATCGACAGATTTCGCATTTCAGGCGATAGTTTCGCACTTTTTCCAGATTTCCCTATTTCAGAAACGAGAGACCGCATTTTCCGTGTAAATTGACGTGAAAAATCGAATGGCATCGAGAATTTCATCGAAAAGAATTTTGGAAGGGCATGGTTTCGACGCAAAGGTAAGTTTTCTCTCTGAAATCGACAGATTTCGCATTTCAGGCGATAGTTTCGCACTTTTTCCAGATTTCCCTATTTCAGAAACGAGAGACCGCATTTTCCGTGTAAATTGACGTGAAAAATCGAATGGCATCGAGAATTTCATCGAAAAGAATTTTGGAAGGGCATGGTTTCGACGCAAAGGTAAGTTTTCTCTCTGAAATCGACAGATTTCGCATTTCAGGCGATAGTTTCGCACTTTTTCCAGATTTCCCTATTTCAGAAACGAGAGACCGCATTTTCCGTGTAAATTGACGTGAAAAATCGAATGGCATCGAGAATTTCATCGAAAAGAATTTTGGAAGGGCATGGTTTCGACGCAAAGGTAAGTTTTCTCTCTGAAATCGACAGATTTCGCATTTCAGGCGATAGTTTCGCACTTTTTCCAGATTTCCCTATTTCAGAAACGAGAGACCGCATTTTCCGTGTAAATTGACGTGAAAAATCGAATGGCATCGAGAATTTCATCGAAAAGAATTTTGGAAGGGCATGGTTTCGACGCAAAGGTAAGTTTTCTCTCTGAAATCGACAGATTTCGCATTTCAGGCGATAGTTTCGCACTTTTTCCAGATTTCCCTATTTCAGAAACGAGAGACCGCATTTTCCGTGTAAATTGACGTGAAAAATCGAATGGCATCGAGAATTTCATCGAAAAGAATTTTGGAAGGGCATGGTTTCGACGCAAAGGTAAGTTTTCTCTCTGAAATCGACAGATTTCGCATTTCAGGCGATAGTTTCGCACTTTTTCCAGATTTCCCTATTTCAGAAACGAGAGACCGCATTTTCCGTGTAAATTGACGTGAAAAATCGAATGGCATCGAGAATTTCATCGAAAAGAATTTTGGAAGGGCATGGTTTCGACGCAAAGGTAAGTTTTCTCTCTGAAATCGACAGATTTCGCATTTCAGGCGATAGTTTCGCACTTTTTCCAGATTTCCCTATTTCAGAAACGAGAGACCGCATTTTCCGTGTAAATTGACGTGAAAAATCGAATGGCATCGAGAATTTCATCGAAAAGAATTTTGGAAGGGCATGGTTTCGACGCAAAGGTAAGTTTTCTCTCTGAAATCGACAGATTTCGCATTTCAGGCGATAGTTTCGCACTTTTTCCAGATTTCCCTATTTCAGAAACGAGAGACCGCATTTTCCGTGTAAATTGACGTGAAAAATCGAATGGCATCGAGAATTTCATCGAAAAGAATTTTGGAAGGGCATGGTTTCGACGCAAAGGTAAGTTTTCTCTCTGAAATCGACAGATTTCGCATTTCAGGCGATAGTTTCGCACTTTTTCCAGATTTCCCTATTTCAGAAACGAGAGACCGCATTTTCCGTGTAAATTGACGTGAAAAATCGAATGGCATCGAGAATTTCATCGAAAAGAATTTTGGAAGGGCATGGTTTCGACGCAAAGGTAAGTTTTCTCTCTGAAATCGACAGATTTCGCATTTCAGGCGATAGTTTCGCACTTTTTCCAGATTTCCCTATTTCAGAAACGAGAGACCGCATTTTCCGTGTAAATTGACGTGAAAAATCGAATGGCATCGAGAATTTCATCGAAAAGAATTTTGGAAGGGCATGGTTTCGACGCAAAGGTAAGTTTTCTCTCTGAAATCGACAGATTTCGCATTTCAGGCGATAGTTTCGCACTTTTTCCAGATTTCCCTATTTCAGAAACGAGAGACCGCATTTTCCGTGTAAATTGACGTGAAAAATCGAATGGCATCGAGAATTTCATCGAAAAGAATTTTGGAAGGGCATGGTTTCGACGCAAAGGTAAGTTTTCTCTCTGAAATCGACAGATTTCGCATTTCAGGCGATAGTTTCGCACTTTTTCCAGATTTCCCTATTTCAGAAACGAGAGACCGCATTTTCCGTGTAAATTGACGTGAAAAATCGAATGGCATCGAGAATTTCATCGAAAAGAATTTTGGAAGGGCATGGTTTCGACGCAAAGGTAAGTTTTCTCTCTGAAATCGACAGATTTCGCATTTCAGGCGATAGTTTCGCACTTTTTCCAGATTTCCCTATTTCAGAAACGAGAGACCGCATTTTCCGTGTAAATTGACGTGAAAAATCGAATGGCATCGAGAATTTCATCGAAAAGAATTTTGGAAGGGCATGGTTTCGACGCAAAGGTAAGTTTTCTCTCTGAAATCGACAGATTTCGCATTTCAGGCGATAGTTTCGCACTTTTTCCAGATTTCCCTATTTCAGAAACGAGAGACCGCATTTTCCGTGTAAATTGACGTGAAAAATCGAATGGCATCGAGAATTTCATCGAAAAGAATTTTGGAAGGGCATGGTTTCGACGCAAAGGTAAGTTTTCTCTCTGAAATCGACAGATTTCGCATTTCAGGCGATAGTTTCGCACTTTTTCCAGATTTCCCTATTTCAGAAACGAGAGACCGCATTTTCCGTGTAAATTGACGTGAAAAATCGAATGGCATCGAGAATTTCATCGAAAAGAATTTTGGAAGGGCATGGTTTCGACGCAAAGGTAAGTTTTCTCTCTGAAATCGACAGATTT
>CAJUYC020000068.1:22500-24300 GCA_910591585.2 Nysson spinosus | reverse complement strand
TCGGACTTAGTCTCTGTACGGAGAGGCTACCCGTGAAGCGCTGCCGCCGAAGACTTTCTGATTAATTTAAAAATCAACCGTAAGAGATAGAGCGGTGGTTTATTAGCAAAGTGCTTCAAATACGCTCCTATAACTCAATCTAACATTTAAAAGTTACCTCGTCGGTGAAAATAATTTCACTTCGGACTTAGATTTTTTCCTACCGAGTGGCTACCGTGAAGGGTCGCCGACGACTATTTAGAAATTATTTAAAAATCAACCGTAAGAGATAGAGCGGTGATTTATTAAGCAAAAGTGCTTCAAATACGCTCCCATAACTGACATAACATTTAAAAGATACGTCGTCGGTGAAAAATATTTTCAATTCGGACTTAGTCTCTGTACGGAGAGGCTACCGTGAAGCGCTGCCGACGAAGACTTTCTGATAATTTAAAAATCAACCGTAAGAGATAGAGCGGTGGTTTATTAAGCAAAAGTGCTTCAAATACGCTCCTATAACTCAATCTAACATTTAAAAGTTACCTCGTCGGTGAAAATAATTTCACTTCGGACTTAGATTTTTTCCTACCGAGTGGCTACCGTGAAGGGTCGCCGACGACTATTTTAGAAATTATTTAAAAATCAACCGTAAGAGATAGAGCGGTGATTTATTAAGCAAAAGTGCTTCAAATACGCTCCCATAACTGAACATAACATTTAAAAGATACGTCGTCGGTGAAAATATTTTCAATTCGGACTTAGTCTCTGTACGGAGAGGCTACCGTGAAGCGCTGCCGACGAAGACTTTCTGATTAATTTAAAAATCAACCGTAAGAGATAGAGCGGTGGTTTATTAAGCAAAAGTGCTTCAAATACGCTCCTATAACTCAATCTAACATTTAAAAGTTACCTCGTCGGTGAAAATAATTTCACTTCGGACTTAGATTTTTTCCTACCGAGTGGCTACCGTGAAGGGTCGCCGACGACTATTTAGAAATTATTTAAAAATCAACCGTAAGAGATAGAGCGGTGATTTATTAAGCAAAAGTGCTTCAAATACGCTCCCATAACTGAACATAACATTTAAAAGATACGTCGTCGGTGAAAATATTTTCAATTCGGACTTAGTCTCTGTACGGAGAGGCTACCGTGAAGCGCTGCCGACGAAGACTTTCTGATTAATTTAAAAATCAACCGTAAGAGATAGAGCGGTGGTTTATTAAGCAAAAGTGCTTCAAATACGCTCCTATAACTCAATCTAACATTTAAAAGTTACCTCGTCGGTGAAAATAATTTCACTTCGGACTTAGATTTTTTCCTACCGAGTGGCTACCGTGAAGGGTCGCCGACGACTATTTTAGAAATTATTTAAAAATCAACCGTAAGAGATAGAGCGGTGATTTATTAAGCAAAAGTGCTTCAAATACGCTCCCATAACTGAACATAACATTTAAAAGATACGTCGTCGGTGAAAATATTTTCAATTCGGACTTAGTCTCTGTACGGAGAGGCTACCGTGAAGCGCTGCCGACGAAGACTTTCTGATTAATTTAAAAATCAACCGTAAGAGATAGAGCGGTGGTTTATTAAGCAAAAGTGCTTCAAATACGCTCCTATAACTCAATCTAACATTTAAAAGTTACCTCGTCGGTGAAAATAATTTCACTTCGGACTTAGATTTTTTCCTACCGAGTGGCTACCGTGAAGGGTCGCCGACGACTATTTTAGAAATTATTTAAAAATCAACCGTAAGAGATAGAGCGGTGATTTATTAAGCAAAAGTGCTTCAAATACGCTCCCATAACTGAACATAACATTTAA
>CAJUYC020000068.1:0-10000 GCA_910591585.2 Nysson spinosus | reverse complement strand
GTCTTTGAACTCGAATAACTCCAAAACTGAAAGAAATAGGCCCATAGTTCATAAGCGAAAAATGATCGCCTTTTCCTCAGCTTTCATTTTGAGTAAAAAAAAGTCGCCCTTAAGCGTAAACGCTTTTTTTTAACGAAATTTCGTGGCCTGTATCTCGCGCGCCGCGAGGATTTTTTCCACTCCAAAGAGTCATCGCCGATGTCTTTCAGCTCGAATAACTCCAAAACTGAAAGAAATAGGCCCATAGTTCATAAGCGAAAAATGATCGCCTTTTCCTCGGCTTTCATTTGAGGTCAAAAAAAGTCGAATTAAGCGTAAACGCTTTTTTCTTAACGAAATTTCGTGGCCTGTATCTCGCGCGCCGCGAGGATTTTTTCCTACCGAGTGGCTACCGTGAAGGGTCGCCGACGACTATTTTAGAAATTATTTAAAAATCAACCGTAAGAGATAGAGCGGTGGTTTATTAAGCAAAAGTGCTTCAAATACGCTCCTATAACTCAATCTAACATTTAAAAGTTACCTCGTCGGTGAAAATAATTTCACTTCGGACTTAGATTTTTTCCTACCGAGTGGCTACCGTGAAGGGTCGCCGACGACTATTTTAGAAATTATTTAAAAATCAACCGTAAGAGATAGAGCGGTGATTTATTAAGCAAAAGTGCTTCAAATACGCTCCCATAACTGAACATAACATTTAAAAGATACGTCGTCGGTGAAAATATTTTCAATTCGGACTTAGTCTCTGTACGGAGAGGCTACCGTGAAGCGCTGCCGACGAAGACTTTCTGATTAATTTAAAAATCAACCGTAAGAGATAGAGCGGTGGTTTATTAAGCAAAAGTGCTTCAAATACGCTCCTATAACTCAATCTAACATTTAAAAGTTACCTCGTCGGTGAAAATAATTTCACTTCGGACTTAGATTTTTTCCTACCGAGTGGCTACCGTGAAGGGTCGCCGACGACTATTTTAGAAATTATTTAAAAATCAACCGTAAGAGATAGAGCGGTGATTTATTAAGCAAAAGTGCTTCAAATACGCTCCCATAACTGAACATAACATTTAAAAGATACGTCGTCGGTGAAAATATTTTCAATTCGGACTTAGTCTCTGTACGGAGAGGCTACCGTGAAGCGCTGCCGACGAAGACTTTCTGATTAATTTAAAAATCAACCGTAAGAGATAGAGCGGTGGTTTATTAAGCAAAAGTGCTTCAAATACGCTCCTATAACTCAATCTAACATTTAAAAGTTACCTCGTCGGTGAAAATAATTTCACTTCGGACTTAGATTTTTTCCTACCGAGTGGCTACCGTGAAGGGTCGCCGACGACTATTTTAGAAATTATTTAAAAATCAACCGTAAGAGATAGAGCGGTGATTTATTAAGCAAAAGTGCTTCAAATACGCTCCCATAACTGAACATAACATTTAAAAGATACGTCGTCGGTGAAAATATTTTCAATTCGGACTTAGTCTCTGTACGGAGAGGCTACCGTGAAGCGCTGCCGACGAAGACTTTCTGATTAATTTAAAAATCAACCGTAAGAGATAGAGCGGTGGTTTATTAAGCAAAAGTGCTTCAAATACGCTCCTATAACTCAATCTAACATTTAAAAGTTACCTCGTCGGTGAAAATAATTTCACTTCGGACTTAGATTTTTTCCTACCGAGTGGCTACCGTGAAGGGTCGCCGACGACTATTTTAGAAATTATTTAAAAATCAACCGTAAGAGATAGAGCGGTGATTTATTAAGCAAAAGTGCTTCAAATACGCTCCCATAACTGAACATAACATTTAAAAGATACGTCGTCGGTGAAAATATTTTCAATTCGGACTTAGTCTCTGTACGGAGAGGCTACCGTGAAGCGCTGCCGACGAAGACTTTCTGATTAATTTAAAAATCAACCGTAAGAGATAGAGCGGTGGTTTATTAAGCAAAAGTGCTTCAAATACGCTCCTATAACTCAATCTAACATTTAAAAGTTACCTCGTCGGTGAAAATAATTTCACTTCGGACTTAGATTTTTTCCTACCGAGTGGCTACCGTGAAGGGTCGCCGACGACTATTTTAGAAATTATTTAAAAATCAACCGTAAGAGATAGAGCGGTGATTTATTAAGCAAAAGTGCTTCAAATACGCTCCCATAACTGAACATAACATTTAAAAGATACGTCGTCGGTGAAAATATTTTCAATTCGGACTTAGTCTCTGTACGGAGAGGCTACCGTGAAGCGCTGCCGACGAAGACTTTCTGATTAATTTAAAAATCAACCGTAAGAGATAGAGCGGTGGTTTATTAAGCAAAAGTGCTTCAAATACGCTCCTATAACTCAATCTAACATTTAAAAGTTACCTCGTCGGTGAAAATAATTTCACTTCGGACTTAGATTTTTTCCTACCGAGTGGCTACCGTGAAGGGTCGCCGACGACTATTTTAGAAATTATTTAAAAATCAACCGTAAGAGATAGAGCGGTGATTTATTAAGCAAAAGTGCTTCAAATACGCTCCCATAACTGAACATAACATTTAAAAGATACGTCGTCGGTGAAAATATTTTCAATTCGGACTTAGTCTCTGTACGGAGAGGCTACCGTGAAGCGCTGCCGACGAAGACTTTCTGATTAATTTAAAAATCAACCGTAAGAGATAGAGCGGTGGTTTATTAAGCAAAAGTGCTTCAAATACGCTCCTATAACTCAATCTAACATTTAAAAGTTACCTCGTCGGTGAAAATAATTTCACTTCGGACTTAGATTTTTTCCTACCGAGTGGCTACCGTGAAGGGTCGCCGACGACTATTTTAGAAATTATTTAAAAATCAACCGTAAGAGATAGAGCGGTGATTTATTAAGCAAAAGTGCTTCAAATACGCTCCCATAACTGAACATAACATTTAAAAGATACGTCGTCGGTGAAAATATTTTCAATTCGGACTTAGTCTCTGTACGGAGAGGCTACCGTGAAGCGCTGCCGACGAAGACTTTCTGATTAATTTAAAAATCAACCGTAAGAGATAGAGCGGTGGTTTATTAAGCAAAAGTGCTTCAAATACGCTCCTATAACTCAATCTAACATTTAAAAGTTACCTCGTCGGTGAAAATAATTTCACTTCGGACTTAGATTTTTTCCTACCGAGTGGCTACCGTGAAGGGTCGCCGACGACTATTTTAGAAATTATTTAAAAATCAACCGTAAGAGATAGAGCGGTGATTTATTAAGCAAAAGTGCTTCAAATACGCTCCCATAACTGAACATAACATTTAAAAGATACGTCGTCGGTGAAAATATTTTCAATTCGGACTTAGTCTCTGTACGGAGAGGCTACCGTGAAGCGCTGCCGACGAAGACTTTCTGATTAATTTAAAAATCAACCGTAAGAGATAGAGCGGTGGTTTATTAAGCAAAAGTGCTTCAAATACGCTCCTATAACTCAATCTAACATTTAAAAGTTACCTCGTCGGTGAAAATAATTTCACTTCGGACTTAGATTTTTTCCTACCGAGTGGCTACCGTGAAGGGTCGCCGACGACTATTTTAGAAATTATTTAAAAATCAACCGTAAGAGATAGAGCGGTGATTTATTAAGCAAAAGTGCTTCAAATACGCTCCCATAACTGAACATAACATTTAAAAGATACGTCGTCGGTGAAAATATTTTCAATTCGGACTTAGTCTCTGTACGGAGAGGCTACCGTGAAGCGCTGCCGACGAAGACTTTCTGATTAATTTAAAAATCAACCGTAAGAGATAGAGCGGTGGTTTATTAAGCAAAAGTGCTTCAAATACGCTCCTATAACTCAATCTAACATTTAAAAGTTACCTCGTCGGTGAAAATAATTTCACTTCGGACTTAGATTTTTTCCTACCGAGTGGCTACCGTGAAGGGTCGCCGACGACTATTTTAGAAATTATTTAAAAATCAACCGTAAGAGATAGAGCGGTGATTTATTAAGCAAAAGTGCTTCAAATACGCTCCCATAACTGAACATAACATTTAAAAGATACGTCGTCGGTGAAAATATTTTCAATTCGGACTTAGTCTCTGTACGGAGAGGCTACCGTGAAGCGCTGCCGACGAAGACTTTCTGATTAATTTAAAAATCAACCGTAAGAGATAGAGCGGTGGTTTATTAAGCAAAAGTGCTTCAAATACGCTCCTATAACTCAATCTAACATTTAAAAGTTACCTCGTCGGTGAAAATAATTTCACTTCGGACTTAGATTTTTTCCTACCGAGTGGCTACCGTGAAGGGTCGCCGACGACTATTTTAGAAATTATTTAAAAATCAACCGTAAGAGATAGAGCGGTGATTTATTAAGCAAAAGTGCTTCAAATACGCTCCCATAACTGAACATAACATTTAAAAGATACGTCGTCGGTGAAAATATTTTCAATTCGGACTTAGTCTCTGTACGGAGAGGCTACCGTGAAGCGCTGCCGACGAAGACTTTCTGATTAATTTAAAAATCAACCGTAAGAGATAGAGCGGTGGTTTATTAAGCAAAAGTGCTTCAAATACGCTCCTATAACTCAATCTAACATTTAAAAGTTACCTCGTCGGTGAAAATAATTTCACTTCGGACTTAGATTTTTTCCTACCGAGTGGCTACCGTGAAGGGTCGCCGACGACTATTTTAGAAATTATTTAAAAATCAACCGTAAGAGATAGAGCGGTGATTTATTAAGCAAAAGTGCTTCAAATACGCTCCCATAACTGAACATAACATTTAAAAGATACGTCGTCGGTGAAAATATTTTCAATTCGGACTTAGTCTCTGTACGGAGAGGCTACCGTGAAGCGCTGCCGACGAAGACTTTCTGATTAATTTAAAAATCAACCGTAAGAGATAGAGCGGTGGTTTATTAAGCAAAAGTGCTTCAAATACGCTCCTATAACTCAATCTAACATTTAAAAGTTACCTCGTCGGTGAAAATAATTTCACTTCGGACTTAGATTTTTTCCTACCGAGTGGCTACCGTGAAGGGTCGCCGACGACTATTTTAGAAATTATTTAAAAATCAACCGTAAGAGATAGAGCGGTGATTTATTAAGCAAAAGTGCTTCAAATACGCTCCCATAACTGAACATAACATTTAAAAGATACGTCGTCGGTGAAAATATTTTCAATTCGGACTTAGTCTCTGTACGGAGAGGCTACCGTGAAGCGCTGCCGACGAAGACTTTCTGATTAATTTAAAAATCAACCGTAAGAGATAGAGCGGTGGTTTATTAAGCAAAAGTGCTTCAAATACGCTCCTATAACTCAATCTAACATTTAAAAGTTACCTCGTCGGTGAAAATAATTTCACTTCGGACTTAGATTTTTTCCTACCGAGTGGCTACCGTGAAGGGTCGCCGACGACTATTTTAGAAATTATTTAAAAATCAACCGTAAGAGATAGAGCGGTGATTTATTAAGCAAAAGTGCTTCAAATACGCTCCCATAACTGAACATAACATTTAAAAGATACGTCGTCGGTGAAAATATTTTCAATTCGGACTTAGTCTCTGTACGGAGAGGCTACCGTGAAGCGCTGCCGACGAAGACTTTCTGATTAATTTAAAAATCAACCGTAAGAGATAGAGCGGTGGTTTATTAAGCAAAAGTGCTTCAAATACGCTCCTATAACTCAATCTAACATTTAAAAGTTACCTCGTCGGTGAAAATAATTTCACTTCGGACTTAGATTTTTTCCTACCGAGTGGCTACCGTGAAGGGTCGCCGACGACTATTTTAGAAATTATTTAAAAATCAACCGTAAGAGATAGAGCGGTGATTTATTAAGCAAAAGTGCTTCAAATACGCTCCCATAACTGAACATAACATTTAAAAGATACGTCGTCGGTGAAAATATTTTCAATTCGGACTTAGTCTCTGTACGGAGAGGCTACCGTGAAGCGCTGCCGACGAAGACTTTCTGATTAATTTAAAAATCAACCGTAAGAGATAGAGCGGTGGTTTATTAAGCAAAAGTGCTTCAAATACGCTCCTATAACTCAATCTAACATTTAAAAGTTACCTCGTCGGTGAAAATAATTTCACTTCGGACTTAGATTTTTTCCTACCGAGTGGCTACCGTGAAGGGTCGCCGACGACTATTTTAGAAATTATTTAAAAATCAACCGTAAGAGATAGAGCGGTGATTTATTAAGCAAAAGTGCTTCAAATACGCTCCCATAACTGAACATAACATTTAAAAGATACGTCGTCGGTGAAAATATTTTCAATTCGGACTTAGTCTCTGTACGGAGAGGCTACCGTGAAGCGCTGCCGACGAAGACTTTCTGATTAATTTAAAAATCAACCGTAAGAGATAGAGCGGTGGTTTATTAAGCAAAAGTGCTTCAAATACGCTCCTATAACTCAATCTAACATTTAAAAGTTACCTCGTCGGTGAAAATAATTTCACTTCGGACTTAGATTTTTTCCTACCGAGTGGCTACCGTGAAGGGTCGCCGACGACTATTTTAGAAATTATTTAAAAATCAACCGTAAGAGATAGAGCGGTGATTTATTAAGCAAAAGTGCTTCAAATACGCTCCCATAACTGAACATAACATTTAAAAGATACGTCGTCGGTGAAAATATTTTCAATTCGGACTTAGTCTCTGTACGGAGAGGCTACCGTGAAGCGCTGCCGACGAAGACTTTCTGATTAATTTAAAAATCAACCGTAAGAGATAGAGCGGTGGTTTATTAAGCAAAAGTGCTTCAAATACGCTCCTATAACTCAATCTAACATTTAAAAGTTACCTCGTCGGTGAAAATAATTTCACTTCGGACTTAGATTTTTTCCTACCGAGTGGCTACCGTGAAGGGTCGCCGACGACTATTTTAGAAATTATTTAAAAATCAACCGTAAGAGATAGAGCGGTGATTTATTAAGCAAAAGTGCTTCAAATACGCTCCCATAACTGAACATAACATTTAAAAGATACGTCGTCGGTGAAAATATTTTCAATTCGGACTTAGTCTCTGTACGGAGAGGCTACCGTGAAGCGCTGCCGACGAAGACTTTCTGATTAATTTAAAAATCAACCGTAAGAGATAGAGCGGTGGTTTATTAAGCAAAAGTGCTTCAAATACGCTCCTATAACTCAATCTAACATTTAAAAGTTACCTCGTCGGTGAAAATAATTTCACTTCGGACTTAGATTTTTTCCTACCGAGTGGCTACCGTGAAGGGTCGCCGACGACTATTTTAGAAATTATTTAAAAATCAACCGTAAGAGATAGAGCGGTGATTTATTAAGCAAAAGTGCTTCAAATACGCTCCCATAACTGAACATAACATTTAAAAGATACGTCGTCGGTGAAAATATTTTCAATTCGGACTTAGTCTCTGTACGGAGAGGCTACCGTGAAGCGCTGCCGACGAAGACTTTCTGATTAATTTAAAAATCAACCGTAAGAGATAGAGCGGTGGTTTATTAAGCAAAAGTGCTTCAAATACGCTCCTATAACTCAATCTAACATTTAAAAGTTACCTCGTCGGTGAAAATAATTTCACTTCCGACTTAGATTTTTTCCTACCGAGTGGCTACCGTGAAGGGTCGCCGACGACTATTTTAGAAATTATTTAAAAATCAACCGTAAGAGATAGAGCGGTGATTTATTAAGCAAAAGTGCTTCAAATACGCTCCCATAACTGAACATAACATTTAAAAGATACGTCGTCGGTGAAAATATTTTCAATTCGGACTTAGTCTCTGTACGGAGAGGCTACCGTGAAGCGCTGCCGACGAAGACTTTCTGATTAATTTAAAAATCAACCGTAAGAGATAGAGCGGTGGTTTATTAAGCAAAAGTGCTTCAAATACGCTCCTATAACTCAATCTAACATTTAAAAGTTACCTCGTCGGTGAAAATAATTTCACTTCGGACTTAGATTTTTTCCTACCGAGTGGCTACCGTGAAGGGTCGCCGACGACTATTTTAGAAATTATTTAAAAATCAACCGTAAGAGATAGAGCGGTGATTTATTAAGCAAAAGTGCTTCAAATACGCTCCCATAACTGAACATAACATTTAAAAGATACGTCGTCGGTGAAAATATTTTCAATTCGGACTTAGTCTCTGTACGGAGAGGCTACCGTGAAGCGCTGCCGACGAAGACTTTCTGATTAATTTAAAAATCAACCGTAAGAGATAGAGCGGTGGTTTATTAAGCAAAAGTGCTTCAAATACGCTCCTATAACTCAATCTAACATTTAAAAGTTACCTCGTCGGTGAAAATAATTTCACTTCGGACTTAGATTTTTTCCTACCGAGTGGCTACCGTGAAGGGTCGCCGACGACTATTTTAGAAATTATTTAAAAATCAACCGTAAGAGATAGAGCGGTGATTTATTAAGCAAAAGTGCTTCAAATACGCTCCCATAACTGAACATAACATTTAAAAGATACGTCGTCGGTGAAAATATTTTCAATTCGGACTTAGTCTCTGTACGGAGAGGCTACCGTGAAGCGCTGCCGACGAAGACTTTCTGATTAATTTAAAAATCAACCGTAAGAGATAGAGCGGTGGTTTATTAAGCAAAAGTGCTTCAAATACGCTCCTATAACTCAATCTAACATTTAAAAGTTACCTCGTCGGTGAAAATAATTTCACTTCGGACTTAGATTTTTTTCCTACCGAGTGGCTACCGTGAAGGGTCGCCGACGACTATTTTAGAAATTATTTAAAAATCAACCGTAAGAGATAGAGCGGTGATTTATTAAGCAAAAGTGCTTCAAATACGCTCCCATAACTGAACATAACATTTAAAAGATACGTCGTCGGTGAAAATATTTTCAATTCGGACTTAGTCTCTGTACGGAGAGGCTACCGTGAAGCGCTGCCGACGAAGACTTTCTGATTAATTTAAAAATCAACCGTAAGAGATAGAGCGGTGGTTTATTAAGCAAAAGTGCTTCAAATACGCTCCTATAACTCAATCTAACATTTAAAAGTTACCTCGTCGGTGAAAATAATTTCACTTCGGACTTAGATTTTTTCCTACCGAGTGGCTACCGTGAAGGGTCGCCGACGACTATTTTAGAAATTATTTAAAAATCAACCGTAAGAGATAGAGCGGTGATTTATTAAGCAAAAGTGCTTCAAATACGCTCCCATAACTGAACATAACATTTAAAAGATACGTCGTCGGTGAAAATATTTTCAATTCGGACTTAGTCTCTGTACGGAGAGGCTACCGTGAAGCGCTGCCGACGAAGACTTTCTGATTAATTTAAAAATCAACCGTAAGAGATAGAGCGGTGGTTTATTAAGCAAAAGTGCTTCAAATACGCTCCTATAACTCAATCTAACATTTAAAAGTTACCTCGTCGGTGAAAATAATTTCACTTCGGACTTAGATTTTTTCCTACCGAGTGGCTACCGTGAAGGGTCGCCGACGACTATTTTAGAAATTATTTAAAAATCAACCGTAAGAGATAGAGCGGTGATTTATTAAGCAAAAGTGCTTCAAATACGCTCCCGATAACTGAACATAACATTTAAAAGATACGTCGTCGGTGAAAATATTTTCAATTCGGACTTAGTCTCTGTACGGAGAGGCTACCGTGAAGCGCTGCCGACGAAGACTTTCTGATTAATTTAAAAATCAACCGTAAGAGATAGAGCGGTGGTTTATTAAGCAAAAGTGCTTCAAATACGCTCCTATAACTCAATCTAACATTTAAAAGTTACCTCGTCGGTGAAAATAATTTCACTTCGGACTTAGATTTTTTCCTACCGAGTGGCTACCGTGAAGGGTCGCCGACGACTATTTTAGAAATTATTTAAAAATCAACCGTAAGAGATAGAGCGGTGATTTATTAAGCAAAAGTGCTTCAAATACGCTCCCATAACTGAACATAACATTTAAAAGATACGTCGTCGGTGAAAATATTTTCAATTCGGACTTAGTCTCTGTACGGAGAGGCTACCGTGAAGCGCTGCCGACGAAGACTTTCTGATTAATTTAAAAATCAACCGTAAGAGATAGAGCGG
>CAJUYC020000067.1:22500-24465 GCA_910591585.2 Nysson spinosus | reverse complement strand
GAACACCCGAAACGTGAAGCTGCTCGTATTTTCACGCTGCTTACGCACGACTCTGAGCGTCTCGAAATACGCAATCGACGCAAGAGACAGTGTACCGTAGGGTCGAATACGAGAACAAGCCGTTCGTGGGTTCTTCACGCAGGAGGAAAGGAGAGAAGAGAGAGATCTGTTCGAACTTCGCATTTACAGCTCCCGCTCTCTATCTCTCTGCCGAAATCGTTATCCATCACGAGAAACGATGTACTCTACGAGTAGCTGCCCGAGTGCTTACACACGGGATCAAGCCGAGCGTACATTCGCTGGATTATATTCAGTCGTTCGAATCCCGCATTTACGACTGTGAGCAGAGTGTTGGCACGCTCTATGTTCAATTCGTGCAGCCGCTCGTACACGTACCTTCCCTTCGTTCGTTCACACCCTGGTCGGTGCGTCTTGAATTTCGCATTTGACGCAAGACCGTGGTTGTTCGTTCGTGGTGTCGTTGGTATATGGGATCAGGCCGAGATGAACGTAGGCGTGTTCAGTTTTCTCTGACTTTAATTTTGCGATCGTGATGAGAATAATGTTGGTGGAGAGGCACAGGCAGGCAGCCAGAAGAACAGTGGCACTTCTAACGATCATCACGAGAAGCTGCCCGTACTTCGTTCGAATTCACAAGGATTATGTTGCGTCTCGAAGTCTGCATTTGACGCGCTGGTCCGCCGTGGTTCGCCGAATTGATGCGGGAACAAGCCGGGTGTGTAAGTTGGAGTATAGCTGTTCAACTTTGTCATCGAGATGTAATTCGATTTCGCTGCCACGTACGACGACGAAGCGTGTAGCTGCTCTTTTGAGAACAAGCCGCTCGTCGCTACGAGTTGCGATATCGTACGGTGAATGTTATAGCAACTTGAATCTCGCACTGCCGCGTTGCTTTTCACGTTACATCTTTCCCACGCACAGTATATGTCCCCGATTTCATCAACTAAGGGAGACACAGAGGAGGAGAGAAGAGCCGTTTGAAATCTGCATTGTACGAGCTCTTCTGTACACTTCTCGTTCTTCGACGATGGCAAGGAGGGTCTGTTTGAATTCTGCAATTCGCTTCGACGATGTTGAGTGATCTCATCGTTGAGCCTACAGACTCTGCTGTGCGGCGGACATATATATGTAAGAATTTTTCGTGTTATGGAGTAATCTTTGCAAGGACGTTGTCGTACGGTAGCGTGTAGCTGCTCGCCGACTTTGCGTTCTCACGTGTCGGAGCGTCTCGAATTTCGTATTTGGCGCAAGACCGTAGATCGCAATGTTTCGGGCGAGAACAAGCCGCACGTACGACACTCTCTTAACTGGAATAGAGCCGTTTGAATTTCGCATTGTACGGCCGTGCAAGTTGAGACGAGAGTTCGTTGCATTGCGGCCGTTTGAATCCCGCATGTCTGCGCTCCGATGACACACTTGTTGACACGGGGCGTAGAATTACGGTCCGCTGTGGAATTTTGAATGTACTTCTCGCAAATCGCCCTCTCCGTTGCGTACCGTCTGATGACGCGGCGTTGCCTCCGCCGAAGACGCACCTATGTGAGAGTTGCAGAGTTGTTTCATACTCCACCCTCGTTATGCCGTGGCTTTTCGTTTTGCCTTCCCCTTCGGGAGAATGGCTGACGACAGTAGTCTCGGCGTCCGGACCTCCATCCTTAGCGCTTAGTTGGAGGCACGGACCTCGGCTTCTTTCGAACCGAGAGAAAAATAAACTGTGATATCTGTATACTAAACTTATAAAACGTTTTGAACGTTTAAATATTACCCTGAACGGTGGATCACTTGGCTCGTGGGTCGATGAAGAACGCAGCTAATTGCGCGTCAACGTGTGAACTGCAGGACACATGAACATCGACATTTCGAACGCACATTGCGGTCCACGGATACAATTCCCGGACCACGCCTGGCTGAGGGTCGTTTACGTACATAAAGACTGCTTACGTG
>CAJUYC020000067.1:15000-17500 GCA_910591585.2 Nysson spinosus | reverse complement strand
GAGAACCGCGAAGTCCGCGAGAACCGCGAAGTCCGCGAGAACCGCGGAATCCGCGAGATCCGCGGAATCCGCGGAATCCGCGAAACCCGCGAAACCAGCGGCCGAGGAATCCGCGTCTGAGCCTTCAGAAATGGAGTGTGAGGGCGAGAGCGGTATACGTGCTGCAAAGAAGCGCTTGCGGTGCACGATCTCCTCTGGAGAAGAGCAGCCCGCGACTCCAGGGAAGAGGATGCCGTGCCTCACTCACGCCGTTGTGAGGCTGGTAAAACTGGAGGACGCCACCGACGACGACGTTCCTGTGCTCTCTAGGATGGAGAGCCAGCGCGACATCAGTGTCGAGCGCGCTGACGAGAGGAAGGGACCAACACCAGCGACAAGGAAGGGGAAGAGAAGCGCCACTGCCCCCTCCACTCTGGAATCGCTGCGCGCGAAGGCCACTGGAAAAGTGGAAGAGGCCCTCCAATTCTGCCTGGACGAGGACCAGAGATTGAACAAATCTCAAGTGGCGTTCATCATGCAGATGATGAACGGGATAAATGACGTCGTAGGGGAACTTGTCCTCCTCTGCGGCCGTCAGGAGGGAAGGATCACGGAGCTGAACTCCGCGAGGACGCGCGAACCGAAAGCGCGTCCATCACCCGTGCCGAGAGAGGAGCCCGCGAGCAAATCGGCCGCGAGAACTTTCGCGGAAATCGCGCGCTCGGGCGCAGCATCGCGCGCGGCTGCGCCGCTCCCCCCTCCACCGCGGTCCAAACCAACGGTTGCGGTAGTCATCCGAAAGGCGTCGACCGCGCCTGCGAGGAACTTGGCGCTCATACGCCCAAAGGATGCGAAGTCAGCGGAAAGCGGTGACGTCACCAAGAAATTGGTGATGAGCCTGATCGATCCTGCGAAGGAAAAGATCGGGATCAAATCCGTCCGCACGACTAGAGACAACGGCATCATAGTGGAGACCGTACAGGCGGAACATTTGAACGCCTTCTTCAAGAGCTCCAGGCTGAGGGAAGCGGGATTGGAGGTGACCAAGCCAACGGGTGATCGTCCGAGAATGATCGTGTTCGACGTACCCAAAGACGTCGAAGGAGAGGAAATTGCGCAAAATATAATTGCGCAGAATTTCCTGAGCCTCACCCCTGGAGACGCAAAGGATAAAGTGCGTGCTCTGTTCAAGACAGGGAACAGGGAGAAAGACTTGGTCCACTGGGTAATAGAAGTGGACCAAGAACTGAGGCGGAAGCTGCTGGAGAAGGAGCGGGTCAACGTGGGGTGGAAGACCTGCAGAGTGAGGGACCACTTAGAGGTAGCGAGGTGCTACAAGTGCCAAGCTTACGGGCATGTAGCAAAGCACTGCAAGGAGGCTGCAGAGATCTGCAAACACTGCTCTAAGAGTGGACACCGCAGTGCGGAGTGCCCTGAGAAGGGAAAGGAAGCCACGTGTGTGAACTGCAAGCGTTCCCACCGCGAGCATAAGCACAGCGCTGGCAGCAAGTCCTGCCCCACCTACGCGGCTGCTCTTCAGAGGAAGGCCTCCATGATCCACTATGGATAGACACGCTCCAGGATCCTCCAGAATACCAGGAACACCATCGGTATCAGGAAATCCAACAGCACCGGTGTTACGAAATACTCTTCGATTAATGCAAACAAACATGCAGAGATCGAAGACCGTAACAAGGGAAGTGGCTACGCTCCTCGCAAGAGGCGAGATAGACATCGCACTCGCACAGGAACCCTACAACATCCAGGGGAAACTGCACGGAATCGGTCTGACTAACACCGTGATAACGGGGTGTAGGCCAGGAGAAACGGCTCAAGCGGCAATAATCGTGAAAGGCGACAGTTTCACCATCCTCAAACTGTCACACCTATCCGACACGCACACGGTCTGTGTGCAAATTGTCGGTGGGTTCGGAAGGATTTATTTGGTGAGTCAATACTTTCAGTACTCGGCGGAAATAAATCCAAGCCTTGCACGATTGAACCAAATATTGGAGGAGCTACGCGGGGAAAACGTCATAGTGGCAGCTGACGTAAACGCGAGATCTCCACTTTGGGACGCGAAAAGAGTCGCGTATCATAGCCACCGCTCTCGTATTCGTGGAGCGGAGGTCGAGGCGTTAATAGTTCAGCACAACCTTACTGTGCTGAACAACCGGAACGACCTACCCACGTTCAGGAACGGTAGAGGCTCATCTTCCATCGACGTGACGCTCGCAACACCAAGCGCCGCTCAACTAGAAATCGGATGGCGTGTCCGCCCTCGCTGGGCGTCGAGTGATCACCGGGCGATCGAGATCACTCTCGAACACGACACAGCCACGAGTGCTCCCCCACGGCCTGGGAGGTACGTTACCTCCCGAGCTAAATGGGAGAAATTCGACGATATTCTGTGGAGAGCGGCAGTCGAGAAGATGTTCCCGATTAATACATCTAATCCGGAAGAGACCGAGCGAGCAGCGAACGCACTGGAGCAGGGAATCCTGGAGGCATGCTTCAAATC
>CAJUYC020000067.1:0-10000 GCA_910591585.2 Nysson spinosus | reverse complement strand
TCCTTCGGTTTCCGAGTTATTCGAGCTGAAAGATATCGGCCATGACTCTTTGGAAACGAAAAAATCCGCGCGGCGCGCGGTACATACAGGCCACGAAATTTCGTTAGAAAAGAGCGTTTACGCTTAAGGGCGACTTTTTTTTACCCCAAATGAAAGCTGAGGAAAAGGCGAGCATTTTTCGCTTATGGACTATGGTCCTATCTCCTTCGGTTTCCGAGTTATTCGAGCTGAAAGACATCGGCGATGACTCTTTGGAAACGAAAAAAGATGGTAAATTTTTGTACCAGAGGGAGAAGCAACACGCTACTGGCACTTTGAGAAGGTGGCGATATTTTTCTATTAAAGAGGAAAAAGCAACACGCCACGGATACTTTGAAACACCTACTGTATCATGGGTGCACCTTTCACGCTTCGCCTGCTGCATCGTTCATACGATGCGGCCCGCGGTACATACGGGACACGGAATTTCGATAAAGAAAAAGCGTTTACGCTTAAAGGCGACTTTTTTTTACCTCAAATGAAAGCTGAGGAAAATGCGATCATTTTTCGCTTATGGACTATGGTCCTATCTCCTTCGGTTTCCGAGTTATTCAAGCTCAAACACATCGGCGATGACTCTTCTGAAACGAAAATAAGGTTCCAAATAGTCGTCGCCGATGTCTTTGAACTCGAATAACTCCAAAACTGAAAGAAATAGGCCCATAGTTCATAAGCGAAAAATGATCGCCTTTTCCTCAGCTTTCATTTTGAGTAAAAAAAAGTCGCCCTTAAGCGTAAACGCTTTTTTTTTAACGAAATTTCGTGGCCTGTATCTCGCGCGCCGCGAGGATTTTTTTCCACTCCAAAGAGTCATCGCCGATGTCTTTCAGCTCGCATAACTCCAAAACTGAAAGAAATAGGCCCATAGTTCATAAGCGAAAAATGATCGCCTTTTCCTCGGCTTTCATTTGAGGTCAAAAAAAGTCGAATTAAGCGTAAACGCTTTTTTCTTAACGAAATTTCGTGGCCTGTATCTCGCGCGCCGCGAGGATTTTTTCCTACCGAGTGGCTACCGTGAAGGGTCGCCGACGACTATTTTAGAAATTATTTAAAAATCAACCGTAAGAGATAGAGCGGTGGTTTATTAAGCAAAAGTGCTTCAAATACGCTCCTATAACTCAATCTAACATTTAAAAGTTACCTCGTCGGTGAAAATAATTTCACTTCGGACTTAGATTTTTTCCTACCGAGTGGCTACCGTGAAGGGTCGCCGACGACTATTTTAGAAATTATTTAAAAATCAACCGTAAGAGATAGAGCGGTGATTTATTAAGCAAAAGTGCTTCAAATACGCTCCCATAACTGAACATAACATTTAAAAGATACGTCGTCGGTGAAAATATTTTCAATTCGGACTTAGTCTCTGTACGGAGAGGCTACCGTGAAGCGCTGCCGACGAAGACTTTCTGATTAATTTAAAAATCAACCGTAAGAGATAGAGCGGTGGTTTATTAAGCAAAAGTGCTTCAAATACGCTCCTATAACTCAATCTAACATTTAAAAGTTACCTCGTCGGTGAAAATAATTTCACTTCGGACTTAGATTTTTTCCTACCGAGTGGCTACCGTGAAGGGTCGCCGACGACTATTTTAGAAATTATTTAAAAATCAACCGTAAGAGATAGAGCGGTGATTTATTAAGCAAAAGTGCTTCAAATACGCTCCCATAACTGAACATAACATTTAAAAGATACGTCGTCGGTGAAAATATTTTCAATTCGGACTTAGTCTCTGTACGGAGAGGCTACCGTGAAGCGCTGCCGACGAAGACTTTCTGATTAATTTAAAAATCAACCGTAAGAGATAGAGCGGTGGTTTATTAAGCAAAAGTGCTTCAAATACGCTCCTATAACTCAATCTAACATTTAAAAGTTACCTCGTCGGTGAAAATAATTTCACTTCGGACTTAGATTTTTTCCTACCGAGTGGCTACCGTGAAGGGTCGCCGACGACTATTTTAGAAATTATTTAAAAATCAACCGTAAGAGATAGAGCGGTGATTTATTAAGCAAAAGTGCTTCAAATACGCTCCCATAACTGAACATAACATTTAAAAGATACGTCGTCGGTGAAAATATTTTCAATTCGGACTTAGTCTCTGTACGGAGAGGCTACCGTGAAGCGCTGCCGACGAAGACTTTCTGATTAATTTAAAAATCAACCGTAAGAGATAGAGCGGTGGTTTATTAAGCAAAAGTGCTTCAAATACGCTCCTATAACTCAATCTAACATTTAAAAGTTACCTCGTCGGTGAAAATAATTTCACTTCGGACTTAGATTTTTTCCTACCGAGTGGCTACCGTGAAGGGTCGCCGACGACTATTTTAGAAATTATTTAAAAATCAACCGTAAGAGATAGAGCGGTGATTTATTAAGCAAAAGTGCTTCAAATACGCTCCCATAACTGAACATAACATTTAAAAGATACGTCGTCGGTGAAAATATTTTCAATTCGGACTTAGTCTCTGTACGGAGAGGCTACCGTGAAGCGCTGCCGACGAAGACTTTCTGATTAATTTAAAAATCAACCGTAAGAGATAGAGCGGTGGTTTATTAAGCAAAAGTGCTTCAAATACGCTCCTATAACTCAATCTAACATTTAAAAGTTACCTCGTCGGTGAAAATAATTTCACTTCGGACTTAGATTTTTTCCTACCGAGTGGCTACCGTGAAGGGTCGCCGACGACTATTTTAGAAATTATTTAAAAATCAACCGTAAGAGATAGAGCGGTGATTTATTAAGCAAAAGTGCTTCAAATACGCTCCCATAACTGAACATAACATTTAAAAGATACGTCGTCGGTGAAAATATTTTCAATTCGGACTTAGTCTCTGTACGGAGAGGCTACCGTGAAGCGCTGCCGACGAAGACTTTCTGATTAATTTAAAAATCAACCGTAAGAGATAGAGCGGTGGTTTATTAAGCAAAAGTGCTTCAAATACGCTCCTATAACTCAATCTAACATTTAAAAGTTACCTCGTCGGTGAAAATAATTTCACTTCGGACTTAGATTTTTTCCTACCGAGTGGCTACCGTGAAGGGTCGCCGACGACTATTTTAGAAATTATTTAAAAATCAACCGTAAGAGATAGAGCGGTGATTTATTAAGCAAAAGTGCTTCAAATACGCTCCCATAACTGAACATAACATTTAAAAGATACGTCGTCGGTGAAAATATTTTCAATTCGGACTTAGTCTCTGTACGGAGAGGCTACCGTGAAGCGCTGCCGACGAAGACTTTCTGATTAATTTAAAAATCAACCGTAAGAGATAGAGCGGTGGTTTATTAAGCAAAAGTGCTTCAAATACGCTCCTATAACTCAATCTAACATTTAAAAGTTACCTCGTCGGTGAAAATAATTTCACTTCGGACTTAGATTTTTTCCTACCGAGTGGCTACCGTGAAGGGTCGCCGACGACTATTTTAGAAATTATTTAAAAATCAACCGTAAGAGATAGAGCGGTGATTTATTAAGCAAAAGTGCTTCAAATACGCTCCCATAACTGAACATAACATTTAAAAGATACGTCGTCGGTGAAAATATTTTCAATTCGGACTTAGTCTCTGTACGGAGAGGCTACCGTGAAGCGCTGCCGACGAAGACTTTCTGATTAATTTAAAAATCAACCGTAAGAGATAGAGCGGTGGTTTATTAAGCAAAAGTGCTTCAAATACGCTCCTATAACTCAATCTAACATTTAAAAGTTACCTCGTCGGTGAAAATAATTTCACTTCGGACTTAGATTTTTTCCTACCGAGTGGCTACCGTGAAGGGTCGCCGACGACTATTTTAGAAATTATTTAAAAATCAACCGTAAGAGATAGAGCGGTGATTTATTAAGCAAAAGTGCTTCAAATACGCTCCCATAACTGAACATAACATTTAAAAGATACGTCGTCGGTGAAAATATTTTCAATTCGGACTTAGTCTCTGTACGGAGAGGCTACCGTGAAGCGCTGCCGACGAAGACTTTCTGATTAATTTAAAAATCAACCGTAAGAGATAGAGCGGTGGTTTATTAAGCAAAAGTGCTTCAAATACGCTCCTATAACTCAATCTAACATTTAAAAGTTACCTCGTCGGTGAAAATAATTTCACTTCGGACTTAGATTTTTTCCTACCGAGTGGCTACCGTGAAGGGTCGCCGACGACTATTTTAGAAATTATTTAAAAATCAACCGTAAGAGATAGAGCGGTGATTTATTAAGCAAAAGTGCTTCAAATACGCTCCCATAACTGAACATAACATTTAAAAGATACGTCGTCGGTGAAAATATTTTCAATTCGGACTTAGTCTCTGTACGGAGAGGCTACCGTGAAGCGCTGCCGACGAAGACTTTCTGATTAATTTAAAAATCAACCGTAAGAGATAGAGCGGTGGTTTATTAAGCAAAAGTGCTTCAAATACGCTCCTATAACTCAATCTAACATTTAAAAGTTACCTCGTCGGTGAAAATAATTTCACTTCGGACTTAGATTTTTTCCTACCGAGTGGCTACCGTGAAGGGTCGCCGACGACTATTTTAGAAATTATTTAAAAATCAACCGTAAGAGATAGAGCGGTGATTTATTAAGCAAAAGTGCTTCAAATACGCTCCCATAACTGAACATAACATTTAAAAGATACGTCGTCGGTGAAAATATTTTCAATTCGGACTTAGTCTCTGTACGGAGAGGCTACCGTGAAGCGCTGCCGACGAAGACTTTCTGATTAATTTAAAAATCAACCGTAAGAGATAGAGCGGTGGTTTATTAAGCAAAAGTGCTTCAAATACGCTCCTATAACTCAATCTAACATTTAAAAGTTACCTCGTCGGTGAAAATAATTTCACTTCGGACTTAGATTTTTTCCTACCGAGTGGCTACCGTGAAGGGTCGCCGACGACTATTTTAGAAATTATTTAAAAATCAACCGTAAGAGATAGAGCGGTGATTTATTAAGCAAAAGTGCTTCAAATACGCTCCCATAACTGAACATAACATTTAAAAGATACGTCGTCGGTGAAAATATTTTCAATTCGGACTTAGTCTCTGTACGGAGAGGCTACCGTGAAGCGCTGCCGACGAAGACTTTCTGATTAATTTAAAAATCAACCGTAAGAGATAGAGCGGTGGTTTATTAAGCAAAAGTGCTTCAAATACGCTCCTATAACTCAATCTAACATTTAAAAGTTACCTCGTCGGTGAAAATAATTTCACTTCGGACTTAGATTTTTTCCTACCGAGTGGCTACCGTGAAGGGTCGCCGACGACTATTTTAGAAATTATTTAAAAATCAACCGTAAGAGATAGAGCGGTGATTTATTAAGCAAAAGTGCTTCAAATACGCTCCCATAACTGAACATAACATTTAAAAGATACGTCGTCGGTGAAAATATTTTCAATTCGGACTTAGTCTCTGTACGGAGAGGCTACCGTGAAGCGCTGCCGACGAAGACTTTCTGATTAATTTAAAAATCAACCGTAAGAGATAGAGCGGTGGTTTATTAAGCAAAAGTGCTTCAAATACGCTCCTATAACTCAATCTAACATTTAAAAGTTACCTCGTCGGTGAAAATAATTTCACTTCGGACTTAGATTTTTTCCTACCGAGTGGCTACCGTGAAGGGTCGCCGACGACTATTTTAGAAATTATTTAAAAATCAACCGTAAGAGATAGAGCGGTGATTTATTAAGCAAAAGTGCTTCAAATACGCTCCCATAACTGAACATAACATTTAAAAGATACGTCGTCGGTGAAAATATTTTCAATTCGGACTTAGTCTCTGTACGGAGAGGCTACCGTGAAGCGCTGCCGACGAAGACTTTCTGATTAATTTAAAAATCAACCGTAAGAGATAGAGCGGTGGTTTATTAAGCAAAAGTGCTTCAAATACGCTCCTATAACTCAATCTAACATTTAAAAGTTACCTCGTCGGTGAAAATAATTTCACTTCGGACTTAGATTTTTTCCTACCGAGTGGCTACCGTGAAGGGTCGCCGACGACTATTTTAGAAATTATTTAAAAATCAACCGTAAGAGATAGAGCGGTGATTTATTAAGCAAAAGTGCTTCAAATACGCTCCCATAACTGAACATAACATTTAAAAGATACGTCGTCGGTGAAAATATTTTCAATTCGGACTTAGTCTCTGTACGGAGAGGCTACCGTGAAGCGCTGCCGACGAAGACTTTCTGATTAATTTAAAAATCAACCGTAAGAGATAGAGCGGTGGTTTATTAAGCAAAAGTGCTTCAAATACGCTCCTATAACTCAATCTAACATTTAAAAGTTACCTCGTCGGTGAAAATAATTTCACTTCGGACTTAGATTTTTTCCTACCGAGTGGCTACCGTGAAGGGTCGCCGACGACTATTTTAGAAATTATTTAAAAATCAACCGTAAGAGATAGAGCGGTGATTTATTAAGCAAAAGTGCTTCAAATACGCTCCCATAACTGAACATAACATTTAAAAGATACGTCGTCGGTGAAAATATTTTCAATTCGGACTTAGTCTCTGTACGGAGAGGCTACCGTGAAGCGCTGCCGACGAAGACTTTCTGATTAATTTAAAAATCAACCGTAAGAGATAGAGCGGTGGTTTATTAAGCAAAAGTGCTTCAAATACGCTCCTATAACTCAATCTAACATTTAAAAGTTACCTCGTCGGTGAAAATAATTTCACTTCGGACTTAGATTTTTTCCTACCGAGTGGCTACCGTGAAGGGTCGCCGACGACTATTTTAGAAATTATTTAAAAATCAACCGTAAGAGATAGAGCGGTGATTTATTAAGCAAAAGTGCTTCAAATACGCTCCCATAACTGAACATAACATTTAAAAGATACGTCGTCGGTGAAAATATTTTCAATTCGGACTTAGTCTCTGTACGGAGAGGCTACCGTGAAGCGCTGCCGACGAAGACTTTCTGATTAATTTAAAAATCAACCGTAAGAGATAGAGCGGTGGTTTATTAAGCAAAAGTGCTTCAAATACGCTCCTATAACTCAATCTAACATTTAAAAGTTACCTCGTCGGTGAAAATAATTTCACTTCGGACTTAGATTTTTTCCTACCGAGTGGCTACCGTGAAGGGTCGCCGACGACTATTTTAGAAATTATTTAAAAATCAACCGTAAGAGATAGAGCGGTGATTTATTAAGCAAAAGTGCTTCAAATACGCTCCCATAACTGAACATAACATTTAAAAGATACGTCGTCGGTGAAAATATTTTCAATTCGGACTTAGTCTCTGTACGGAGAGGCTACCGTGAAGCGCTGCCGACGAAGACTTTCTGATTAATTTAAAAATCAACCGTAAGAGATAGAGCGGTGGTTTATTAAGCAAAAGTGCTTCAAATACGCTCCTATAACTCAATCTAACATTTAAAAGTTACCTCGTCGGTGAAAATAATTTCACTTCGGACTTAGATTTTTTCCTACCGAGTGGCTACCGTGAAGGGTCGCCGACGACTATTTTAGAAATTATTTAAAAATCAACCGTAAGAGATAGAGCGGTGATTTATTAAGCAAAAGTGCTTCAAATACGCTCCCATAACTGAACATAACATTTAAAAGATACGTCGTCGGTGAAAATATTTTCAATTCGGACTTAGTCTCTGTACGGAGAGGCTACCGTGAAGCGCTGCCGACGAAGACTTTCTGATTAATTTAAAAATCAACCGTAAGAGATAGAGCGGTGGTTTATTAAGCAAAAGTGCTTCAAATACGCTCCTATAACTCAATCTAACATTTAAAAGTTACCTCGTCGGTGAAAATAATTTCACTTCGGACTTAGATTTTTTCCTACCGAGTGGCTACCGTGAAGGGTCGCCGACGACTATTTTAGAAATTATTTAAAAATCAACCGTAAGAGATAGAGCGGTGATTTATTAAGCAAAAGTGCTTCAAATACGCTCCCATAACTGAACATAACATTTAAAAGATACGTCGTCGGTGAAAATATTTTCAATTCGGACTTAGTCTCTGTACGGAGAGGCTACCGTGAAGCGCTGCCGACGAAGACTTTCTGATTAATTTAAAAATCAACCGTAAGAGATAGAGCGGTGGTTTATTAAGCAAAAGTGCTTCAAATACGCTCCTATAACTCAATCTAACATTTAAAAGTTACCTCGTCGGTGAAAATAATTTCACTTCGGACTTAGATTTTTTCCTACCGAGTGGCTACCGTGAAGGGTCGCCGACGACTATTTTAGAAATTATTTAAAAATCAACCGTAAGAGATAGAGCGGTGATTTATTAAGCAAAAGTGCTTCAAATACGCTCCCATAACTGAACATAACATTTAAAAGATACGTCGTCGGTGAAAATATTTTCAATTCGGACTTAGTCTCTGTACGGAGAGGCTACCGTGAAGCGCTGCCGACGAAGACTTTCTGATTAATTTAAAAATCAACCGTAAGAGATAGAGCGGTGGTTTATTAAGCAAAAGTGCTTCAAATACGCTCCTATAACTCAATCTAACATTTAAAAGTTACCTCGTCGGTGAAAATAATTTCACTTCGGACTTAGATTTTTTCCTACCGAGTGGCTACCGTGAAGGGTCGCCGACGACTATTTTAGAAATTATTTAAAAATCAACCGTAAGAGATAGAGCGGTGATTTATTAAGCAAAAGTGCTTCAAATACGCTCCCATAACTGAACATAACATTTAAAAGATACGTCGTCGGTGAAAATATTTTCAATTCGGACTTAGTCTCTGTACGGAGAGGCTACCGTGAAGCGCTGCCGACGAAGACTTTCTGATTAATTTAAAAATCAACCGTAAGAGATAGAGCGGTGGTTTATTAAGCAAAAGTGCTTCAAATACGCTCCTATAACTCAATCTAACATTTAAAAGTTACCTCGTCGGTGAAAATAATTTCACTTCGGACTTAGATTTTTTCCTACCGAGTGGCTACCGTGAAGGGTCGCCGACGACTATTTTAGAAATTATTTAAAAATCAACCGTAAGAGATAGAGCGGTGATTTATTAAGCAAAAGTGCTTCAAATACGCTCCCATAACTGAACATAACATTTAAAAGATACGTCGTCGGTGAAAATATTTTCAATTCGGACTTAGTCTCTGTACGGAGAGGCTACCGTGAAGCGCTGCCGACGAAGACTTTCTGATTAATTTAAAAATCAACCGTAAGAGATAGAGCGGTGGTTTATTAAGCAAAAGTGCTTCAAATACGCTCCTATAACTCAATCTAACATTTAAAAGTTACCTCGTCGGTGAAAATAATTTCACTTCGGACTTAGATTTTTTCCTACCGAGTGGCTACCGTGAAGGGTCGCCGACGACTATTTTAGAAATTATTTAAAAATCAACCGTAAGAGATAGAGCGGTGATTTATTAAGCAAAAGTGCTTCAAATACGCTCCCATAACTGAACATAACATTTAAAAGATACGTCGTCGGTGAAAATATTTTCAATTCGGACTTAGTCTCTGTACGGAGAGGCTACCGTGAAGCGCTGCCGACGAAGACTTTCTGATTAATTTAAAAATCAACCGTAAGAGATAGAGCGGTGGTTTATTAAGCAAAAGTGCTTCAAATACGCTCCTATAACTCAATCTAACATTTAAAAGTTACCTCGTCGGTGAAAATAATTTCACTTCGGACTTAGATTTTTTCCTACCGAGTGGCTACCGTGAAGGGTCGCCGACGACTATTTTAGAAATTATTTAAAAATCAACCGTAAGAGATAGAGCGGTGATTTATTAAGCAAAAGTGCTTCAAATACGCTCCCATAACTGAACATAACATTTAAAAGATACGTCGTCGGTGAAAATATTTTCAATTCGGACTTAGTCTCTGTACGGAGAGGCTACCGTGAAGCGCTGCCGACGAAGACTTTCTGATTAATTTAAAAATCAACCGTAAGAGATAGAGCGGTGGTTTATTAAGCAAAAGTGCTTCAAATACGCTCCTATAACTCAATCTAACATTTAAAAGTTACCTCGTCGGTGAA
>CAJUYC020000066.1:20000-24785 GCA_910591585.2 Nysson spinosus | reverse complement strand
ATAGAGCGGTGGTTTATTAAGCAAAAGTGCTTCAAATACGCTCCTATAACTCAATCTAACATTTAAAAGTTACCTCGTCGGTGAAAATAATTTCACTTCGGACTTAGATTTTTTCCTACCGAGTGGCTACCGTGAAGGGTCGCCGACGACTATTTTAGAAATTATTTAAAAATCAACCGTAAGAGATAGAGCGGTGATTTATTAAGCAAAAGTGCTTCAAATACGCTCCCATAACTGAACATAACATTTAAAAGATACGTCGTCGGTGAAAATATTTTCAATTCGGACTTAGTCTCTGTACGGAGAGGCTACCGTGAAGCGCTGCCGACGAAGACTTTCTGATTAATTTAAAAATCAACCGTAAGAGATAGAGCGGTGGTTTATTAAGCAAAAGTGCTTCAAATACGCTCCTATAACTCAATCTAACATTTAAAAGTTACCTCGTCGGTGAAAATAATTTCACTTCGGACTTAGATTTTTTCCTACCGAGTGGCTACCGTGAAGGGTCGCCGACGACTATTTTAGAAATTATTTAAAAATCAACCGTAAGAGATAGAGCGGTGATTTATTAAGCAAAAGTGCTTCAAATACGCTCCCATAACTGAACATAACATTTAAAAGATACGTCGTCGGTGAAAATATTTTCAATTCGGACTTAGTCTCTGTACGGAGAGGCTACCGTGAAGCGCTGCCGACGAAGACTTTCTGATTAATTTAAAAATCAACCGTAAGAGATAGAGCGGTGGTTTATTAAGCAAAAGTGCTTCAAATACGCTCCTATAACTCAATCTAACATTTAAAAGTTACCTCGTCGGTGAAAATAATTTCACTTCGGACTTAGATTTTTTCCTACCGAGTGGCTACCGTGAAGGGTCGCCGACGACTATTTTAGAAATTATTTAAAAATCAACCGTAAGAGATAGAGCGGTGATTTATTAAGCAAAAGTGCTTCAAATACGCTCCCATAACTGAACATAACATTTAAAAGATACGTCGTCGGTGAAAATATTTTCAATTCGGACTTAGTCTCTGTACGGAGAGGCTACCGTGAAGCGCTGCCGACGAAGACTTTCTGATTAATTTAAAAATCAACCGTAAGAGATAGAGCGGTGGTTTATTAAGCAAAAGTGCTTCAAATACGCTCCTATAACTCAATCTAACATTTAAAAGTTACCTCGTCGGTGAAAATAATTTCACTTCGGACTTAGATTTTTTCCTACCGAGTGGCTACCGTGAAGGGTCGCCGACGACTATTTTAGAAATTATTTAAAAATCAACCGTAAGAGATAGAGCGGTGATTTATTAAGCAAAAGTGCTTCAAATACGCTCCCATAACTGAACATAACATTTAAAAGATACGTCGTCGGTGAAAATATTTTCAATTCGGACTTAGTCTCTGTACGGAGAGGCTACCGTGAAGCGCTGCCGACGAAGACTTTCTGATTAATTTAAAAATCAACCGTAAGAGATAGAGCGGTGGTTTATTAAGCAAAAGTGCTTCAAATACGCTCCTATAACTCAATCTAACATTTAAAAGTTACCTCGTCGGTGAAAATAATTTCACTTCGGACTTAGATTTTTTCCTACCGAGTGGCTACCGTGAAGGGTCGCCGACGACTATTTTAGAAATTATTTAAAAATCAACCGTAAGAGATAGAGCGGTGATTTATTAAGCAAAAGTGCTTCAAATACGCTCCCATAACTGAACATAACATTTAAAAGATACGTCGTCGGTGAAAATATTTTCAATTCGGACTTAGTCTCTGTACGGAGAGGCTACCGTGAAGCGCTGCCGACGAAGACTTTCTGATTAATTTAAAAATCAACCGTAAGAGATAGAGCGGTGGTTTATTAAGCAAAAGTGCTTCAAATACGCTCCTATAACTCAATCTAACATTTAAAAGTTACCTCGTCGGTGAAAATAATTTCACTTCGGACTTAGATTTTTTCCTACCGAGTGGCTACCGTGAAGGGTCGCCGACGACTATTTTAGAAATTATTTAAAAATCAACCGTAAGAGATAGAGCGGTGATTTATTAAGCAAAAGTGCTTCAAATACGCTCCCATAACTGAACATAACATTTAAAAGATACGTCGTCGGTGAAAATATTTTCAATTCGGACTTAGTCTCTGTACGGAGAGGCTACCGTGAAGCGCTGCCGACGAAGACTTTCTGATTAATTTAAAAATCAACCGTAAGAGATAGAGCGGTGGTTTATTAAGCAAAAGTGCTTCAAATACGCTCCTATAACTCAATCTAACATTTAAAAGTTACCTCGTCGGTGAAAATAATTTCACTTCGGACTTAGATTTTTTCCTACCGAGTGGCTACCGTGAAGGGTCGCCGACGACTATTTTAGAAATTATTTAAAAATCAACCGTAAGAGATAGAGCGGTGATTTATTAAGCAAAAGTGCTTCAAATACGCTCCCATAACTGAACATAACATTTAAAAGATACGTCGTCGGTGAAAATATTTTCAATTCGGACTTAGTCTCTGTACGGAGAGGCTACCGTGAAGCGCTGCCGACGAAGACTTTCTGATTAATTTAAAAATCAACCGTAAGAGATAGAGCGGTGGTTTATTAAGCAAAAGTGCTTCAAATACGCTCCTATAACTCAATCTAACATTTAAAAGTTACCTCGTCGGTGAAAATAATTTCACTTCGGACTTAGATTTTTTCCTACCGAGTGGCTACCGTGAAGGGTCGCCGACGACTATTTTAGAAATTATTTAAAAATCAACCGTAAGAGATAGAGCGGTGATTTATTAAGCAAAAGTGCTTCAAATACGCTCCCATAACTGAACATAACATTTAAAAGATACGTCGTCGGTGAAAATATTTTCAATTCGGACTTAGTCTCTGTACGGAGAGGCTACCGTGAAGCGCTGCCGACGAAGACTTTCTGATTAATTTAAAAATCAACCGTAAGAGATAGAGCGGTGGTTTATTAAGCAAAAGTGCTTCAAATACGCTCCTATAACTCAATCTAACATTTAAAAGTTACCTCGTCGGTGAAAATAATTTCACTTCGGACTTAGATTTTTTCCTACCGAGTGGCTACCGTGAAGGGTCGCCGACGACTATTTTAGAAATTATTTAAAAATCAACCGTAAGAGATAGAGCGGTGATTTATTAAGCAAAAGTGCTTCAAATACGCTCCCATAACTGAACATAACATTTAAAAGATACGTCGTCGGTGAAAATATTTTCAATTCGGACTTAGTCTCTGTACGGAGAGGCTACCGTGAAGCGCTGCCGACGAAGACTTTCTGATTAATTTAAAAATCAACCGTAAGAGATAGAGCGGTGGTTTATTAAGCAAAAGTGCTTCAAATACGCTCCTATAACTCAATCTAACATTTAAAAGTTACCTCGTCGGTGAAAATAATTTCACTTCGGACTTAGATTTTTTCCTACCGAGTGGCTACCGTGAAGGGTCGCCGACGACTATTTTAGAAATTATTTAAAAATCAACCGTAAGAGATAGAGCGGTGATTTATTAAGCAAAAGTGCTTCAAATACGCTCCCATAACTGAACATAACATTTAAAAGATACGTCGTCGGTGAAAATATTTTCAATTCGGACTTAGTCTCTGTACGGAGAGGCTACCGTGAAGCGCTAACGACGACGTCTTTAAAAAATTATATCTCGAGAAATATTTGTCGGATTATAATTTTTCATTAGAGTTTATTGTTTGCTAATATATGTAGAATGATTAAAAAATTATTAAGTTGTAGGTCGTCGATGAAATAATGTTATTGAAAAATTCGGCTATGTTCAACTTGCCATAAAATTGAAAATATTCATTGAATACTAAAAGTGATTACGTAGTCGCGTTCCTTGTGAAAAATTGATGGAGAAACATGTATAATATATATGGGTTGTTAATAGAATTTTTTTAAGTTCAATATTTTTCTATGTTCCAACAGGCCTGCTCGGTCGGACGGTTGTTACGGGAGTTTCCGCCCATAAGCGGCCGTGTATAAGACCGGGCGGCGCCGACGTACCTGCCGGCCGTTCGGTATCTATAAGAGAGGACGGTTCGGCGGAGCCGAGCGAGGTAGTCTCGAGGGAGTAACTCTTCTTCGACTTCGGTTGGGAAGTAGACCTACGCTCTTGATACGGCTACGATCGCTCATGCTCCGACGACCACTTTTAAAGTCCATATACTCTCTACACATCGTTACCACGAGTCGCCGTCTTTAGGCATAAGTCGTCTCTTACGTGGTGAGCGTCTGCAAAAGACGTTGGTACATTAGTACACCCACTGTGCATCAACTCTAAACTCCGAGCGAGTAAAACATAAACGAAAATTTTAAATATCCAAGACGACTAAGTTCTCGGACTAGCGTCGGATATAAGCAAAGAGAGAAAGTCTGAAGGAGATGGCCCATGCAGAGTGATCCGTTATGGTTCTCTCGGTGGAGTCATCGTTAAAAGCCAAGAATAGCGAACAGAGTTAAAAGGGAATTATACGTACGTACGAAAACTTGAACAGAGTTAAAGGGAAATATAAGTACGGTACGGACTCAGTATTATAGAAGAGTGTAGCCGTCGGTGGTATACTATCGGCGGCGAAGGAGCAACACTCTTGTCAAAGTTGGCAAAACTAAGCTCCCTGGTTGATCCTGCCAGTAGTCATATGCTTGTCTCAAAGATTAAGCCATGCATGTCTCAGTACATGCCGAATTAAGGTGAAACCGCGAATGGCTCATTAAATCAGTTATGGTTTCTTGGATCGTACCCACATTTACTTGGATAACTGTGGTAATTCTAGAG
>CAJUYC020000066.1:15000-17500 GCA_910591585.2 Nysson spinosus | reverse complement strand
CCCTGGTCGGTGCGTCTTGAATTTCGCATTTGACGCAAGACCGTGGTTGTTCGTTCGTGGTGTCGTTGGTATATGGGATCAGGCCGAGATGAACGTAGGCGTGTTCAGTTTTCTCTGACTTTAATTTTGCGATCGTGATGAGAATAATGTTGGTGGAGAGGCACAGGCAGGCAGCCAGAAGAACAGTGGCACTTCTAACGATCATCACGAGAAGCTGCCCGTACTTCGTTCGAATTCACAAGGATTATGTTGCGTCTCGAAGTCTGCATTTGACGCGCTGGTCCGCCGTGGTTCGCCGAATTGATGCGGGAACAAGCCGGGTGTGTAAGTTGGAGTATAGCTGTTCAACTTTGTCATCGAGATGTAATTCGATTTCGCTGCCACGTACGACGACGAAGCGTGTAGCTGCTCTTTTGAGAACAAGCCGCTCGTCGCTACGAGTTGCGATATCGTACGGTGAATGTTATAGCAACTTGAATCTCGCACTGCCGCGTTGCTTTTCACGTTACATCTTTCCCACGCACAGTATATGTCCCCGATTTCATCAACTAAGGGAGACACAGAGGAGGAGAGAAGAGCCGTTTGAAATCTGCATTGTACGAGCTCTTCTGTACACTTCTCGTTCTTCGACGATGGCAAGGAGGGTCTGTTTGAATTCTGCAATTCGCTTCGACGATGTTGAGTGATCTCATCGTTGAGCCTACAGACTCTGCTGTGCGGCGGACATATATATGTAAGAATTTTTCGTGTTATGGGAGTAATCTTTGCAAGGACGTTGTCGTACGGTAGCGTGTAGCTGCTCGCCGACTTTGCGTTCTCACGTGTCGGAGCGTCTCGAATTTCGTATTTGGCGCAAGACCGTAGATCGCAATGTTTCGGGCGAGAACAAGCCGCACGTACGACACTCTCTTAACTGGAATAGAGCCGTTTGAATTTCGCATTGTACGGCCGTGCAAGTTGAGACGAGAGTTCGTTGCATTGCGGCCGTTTGAATCCCGCATGTCTGCGCTCCGATGACACACTTGTTGACACGGGGCGTAGAATTACGGTCCGCTGTGGAATTTTGAATGTACTTCTCGCAAATCGCCCTCTCCGTTGCGTACCGTCTGATGACGCGGCGTTGCCTCCGCCGAAGACGCACCTATGTGAGAGTTGCAGAGTTGTTTCATACTCCACCCTCGTTATGCCGTGGCTTTTCGTTTTGCCTTCCCCTTCGGGAGAATGGCTGACGACAGTAGTCTCGGCGTCCGGACCTCCATCCTTAGCGCTTAGTTGGAGGCACGGACCTCGGCTTCTTTCGAACCGAGAGAAAAATAAACTGTGATATCTGTATACTAAACTTATAAAACGTTTTGAACGTTTAAATATTACCCTGAACGGTGGATCACTTGGCTCGTGGGTCGATGAAGAACGCAGCTAATTGCGCGTCAACGTGTGAACTGCAGGACACATGAACATCGACATTTCGAACGCACATTGCGGTCCACGGATACAATTCCCGGACCACGCCTGGCTGAGGGTCGTTTACGTACATAAAGACTGCTTACGTGACTTGCCCCGCGCTCGTCGTTCCTTTCCTTCATTCGAAGGATTGAATTCCGCTAACGGGGAACGGCGATGCATGATGCGGTGGCGTATAAGTCCCGTACGAGCGAAGTTGGGTTGCTCGTCGAGGCTACAGTGAATGGAGATCTTGAATTTCGTGGCGAGCCGTGAATTGCACAGCGTCGCATCCGCCTTCGCGTGGTGAGCTTCTGGTCTGTTTCTGCATAAAGGGGGACTCGAAATGGGGTACGTTCACGCGTACCGTGTCCTCCGTAGTTACAGACCGCGCCCCATGCGTTGTGCCTGGTGATGCACATTGTGAAAATTCCCGTGATCTCGTCTGATCTTCTCACTCTCGACGTCTCCTGAAATGAGAAAGGACGAAAGAGTGTATAACCTTTCTCGCCGATGGAGTTGGTGCGCAGGATTGTCTCTGCGAGAATCAATCGTTGCTTCGGTGGAGCGCGGTTATTTCCCTTTCACGCATTTTACCTCGCGCTTCCCGTGGTACAGTACGTACCATGCGCTGCTGAGCGACGAGTGTAATCGAAATAGTATGCGTGGATGGCATAGTAAACGCCACCCGTTGCACGTTTTTTTTTGCACCGTACAACACACACCACGCACTCCGAAGGAAGGTGACACGAAGGAAGTTGAAAGAGTACGAAATTGCGTCTTATATTCACCGCAAATGCGAGTAAACATATTCGAACGCTCCTCGTACCTTCCGGTCGTCGAGTCCATGAAAATCTGTTGCTGTGACTCTGTGTAGAATATCCTCAATATCTCTCACTCGATTTAATATGTATATATATATATATCTATATATTCTGTCTCTTTCGTAATTTCGCTCGAGCTCGCCGATCTCTTGGAGAATAGAGAGATCTCGAAATAGCAGCGTGTCTCGAACGGAGTTTTGAAATAGTGAAAGAGTACAACGGGGTATATATTATAT
>CAJUYC020000066.1:2500-10000 GCA_910591585.2 Nysson spinosus | reverse complement strand
AACGATATCGAACTATTGCCTACTATGCGATGGGTCCACCTCTCACGCTTCGCCTGCTGCATCGCTCATACGATGCGGCGCGCGGTACATACGGGACACGGAATTTCGATAAAGAAAAAGCGTTTACGCTTAAGGGCGACTTTTTTTTACTCAAAATGAAAGCTGAGCAAAAGCCGAGCATTTTTCGCTTATGGACTATGGTCCTATCTCCTTCGGTTTCCGAGTTATTCGAGCTGAAAGATATCGGCCATGACTCTTTGGAAACGAAAAAATCCGCGCGGCGCGCGGTACATACAGGCCACGAAATTTCGTTAGAAAAGAGCGTTTACGCTTAAGGGCGACTTTTTTTTACCCCAAATGAAAGCTGAGGAAAAGGCGAGCATTTTTCGCTTATGGACTATGGTCCTATCTCCTTCGGTTTCCGAGTTATTCGAGCTGAAAGACATCGGCGATGACTCTTTGGAAACGAAAAAAGATGGTAAATTTTTGTACCAGAGGGAGAAGCAACACGCTACTGGCACTTTGAGAAGGTGGCGATATTTTTCTATTAAAGAGGAAAAAGCAACACGCCACGGATACTTTGAAACACCTACTGTATCATGGGTGCACCTTTCACGCTTCGCCTGCTGCATCGTTCATACGATGCGGCCCGCGGTACATTACGGGACACGGAATTTCGATAAAGAAAAAGCGTTTACGCTTAAAGGCGACTTTTTTTTACCTCAAATGAAAGCCTGAGGAAATGCGATCATTTTTCGCTTATGGGACTATGGTCCTATCTCCTTCGGTTTGGAGTTATTCAAGCTCAAACACATCGGCGATGACTCTTCTGAAACGAAAATAAGGTTCCAAATAGTCGTCGCCGATGTCTTTGAACTCGAATAACTCCAAAACTGAAAGAAATAGGCCCATAGTTCATAAGCGAAAAATGATCGCCTTTTCCTCAGCTTTCATTTTGAGTAAAAAAAAGTCGCCCTTAAGCGTAAACGCTTTTTTTTTAACGAAATTTCGTGGCCTGTATCTCGCGCGCCGCGAGGATTTTTTTCCACTCCAAAGAGTCATCGCCGATGTCTTTCAGCTCGCATAACTCCAAAACTGAAAGAAATAGGCCCATAGTTCATAAGCGAAAAATGATCGCCTTTTCCTCGGCTTTCATTTGAGGTCAAAAAAAGTCGAATTAAGCGTAAACGCTTTTTTCTTAACGAAATTTCGTGGCCATGTATCTCGCGCGCCGCGAGGATTTTTTCCTACCGAGTGGCTACCGTGAAGGGTCGCCGACGACTATTTTAGAAATTATTTAAAAATCAACCGTAAGAGATAGAGCGGTGATTTATTAAGCAAAAGTGCTTCAAATACGCTCCCATAACTGAACATAACATTTAAAAGATACGTCGTCGGTGAAAATATTTTCAATTCGGACTTAGTCTCTGTACGGAGAGGCTACCGTGAAGCGCTGCCGACGAAGACTTTCTGATTAATTTAAAAATCAACCGTAAGAGATAGAGCGGTGGTTTATTAAGCAAAAGTGCTTCAAATACGCTCCTATAACTCAATCTAACATTTAAAAGTTACCTCGTCGGTGAAAATAATTTCACTTCGGACTTAGATTTTTTCCTACCGAGTGGCTACCGTGAAGGGTCGCCGACGACTATTTTAGAAATTATTTAAAAATCAACCGTAAGAGATAGAGCGGTGATTTATTAAGCAAAAGTGCTTCAAATACGCTCCCATAACTGAACATAACATTTAAAAGATACGTCGTCGGTGAAAATATTTTCAATTCGGACTTAGTCTCTGTACGGAGAGGCTACCGTGAAGCGCTGCCGACGAAGACTTTCTGATTAATTTAAAAATCAAACCGTAAGAGATAGAGCGGTGGTTTATTAAGCAAAAGTGCTTCAAATACGCTCCTATAACTCAATCTAACATTTAAAAGTTACCTCGTCGGTGAAAATAATTTCACTTCGGACTTAGATTTTTTCCTACCGAGTGGCTACCGTGAAGGGTCGCCGACGACTATTTTAGAAATTATTTAAAAATCAACCGTAAGAGATAGAGCGGTGATTTATTAAGCAAAAGTGCTTCAAATACGCTCCCATAACTGAACATAACATTTAAAAGATACGTCGTCGGTGAAAATATTTTCAATTCGGACTTAGTCTCTGTACGGAGAGGCTACCGTGAAGCGCTGCCGACGAAGACTTTCTGATTAATTTAAAAATCAACCGTAAGAGATAGAGCGGTGGTTTATTAAGCAAAAGTGCTTCAAATACGCTCCTATAACTCAATCTAACATTTAAAAGTTACCTCGTCGGTGAAAATAATTTCACTTCGGACTTAGATTTTTTCCTACCGAGTGGCTACCGTGAAGGGTCGCCGACGACTATTTTAGAAATTATTTAAAAATCAACCGTAAGAGATAGAGCGGTGATTTATTAAGCAAAAGTGCTTCAAATACGCTCCCATAACTGAACATAACATTTAAAAGATACGTCGTCGGTGAAAATATTTTCAATTCGGACTTAGTCTCTGTACGGAGAGGCTACCGTGAAGCGCTGCCGACGAAGACTTTCTGATTAATTTAAAAATCAACCGTAAGAGATAGAGCGGTGGTTTATTAAGCAAAAGTGCTTCAAATACGCTCCTATAACTCAATCTAACATTTAAAAGTTACCTCGTCGGTGAAAATAATTTCACTTCGGACTTAGATTTTTTCCTACCGAGTGGCTACCGTGAAGGGTCGCCGACGACTATTTTAGAAATTATTTAAAAATCAACCGTAAGAGATAGAGCGGTGATTTATTAAGCAAAAGTGCTTCAAATACGCTCCCCTAACTGAACATAACATTTAAAAGATACGTCGTCGGTGAAAATATTTTCAATTCGGACTTAGTCTCTGTACGGAGAGGCTACCGTGAAGCGCTGCCGACGAAGACTTTCTGATTAATTTAAAAATCAACCGTAAGAGATAGAGCGGTGGTTTATTAAGCAAAAGTGCTTCAAATACGCTCCTATAACTCAATCTAACATTTAAAAGTTACCTCGTCGGTGAAAATAATTTCACTTCGGACTTAGATTTTTTCCTACCGAGTGGCTACCGTGAAGGGTCGCCGACGACTATTTTAGAAATTATTTAAAAATCAACCGTAAGAGATAGAGCGGTGATTTATTAAGCAAAAGTGCTTCAAATACGCTCCCATAACTGAACATAACATTTAAAAGATACGTCGTCGGTGAAAATATTTTCAATTCGGACTTAGTCTCTGTACGGAGAGGCTACCGTGAAGCGCTGCCGACGAAGACTTTCTGATTAATTTAAAAATCAACCGTAAGAGATAGAGCGGTGGTTTATTAAGCAAAAGTGCTTCAAATACGCTCCTATAACTCAATCTAACATTTAAAAGTTACCTCGTCGGTGAAAATAATTTCACTTCGGACTTAGATTTTTTCCTACCGAGTGGCTACCGTGAAGGGTCGCCGACGACTATTTTAGAAATTATTTAAAAATCAACCGTAAGAGATAGAGCGGTGATTTATTAAGCAAAAGTGCTTCAAATACGCTCCCATAACTGAACATAACATTTAAAAGATACGTCGTCGGTGAAAATATTTTCAATTCGGACTTAGTCTCTGTACGGAGAGGCTACCGTGAAGCGCTGCCGACGAAGACTTTCTGATTAATTTAAAAATCAACCGTAAGAGATAGAGCGGTGGTTTATTAAGCAAAAGTGCTTCAAATACGCTCCTATAACTCAATCTAACATTTAAAAGTTACCTCGTCGGTGAAAATAATTTCACTTCGGACTTAGATTTTTTCCTACCGAGTGGCTACCGTGAAGGGTCGCCGACGACTATTTTAGAAATTATTTAAAAATCAACCGTAAGAGATAGAGCGGTGATTTATTAAGCAAAAGTGCTTCAAATACGCTCCCATAACTGAACATAACATTTAAAAGATACGTCGTCGGTGAAAATATTTTCAATTCGGACTTAGTCTCTGTACGGAGAGGCTACCGTGAAGCGCTGCCGACGAAGACTTTCTGATTAATTTAAAAATCAACCGTAAGAGATAGAGCGGTGGTTTATTAAGCAAAAGTGCTTCAAATACGCTCCTATAACTCAATCTAACATTTAAAAGTTACCTCGTCGGTGAAAATAATTTCACTTCGGACTTAGATTTTTTCCTACCGAGTGGCTACCGTGAAGGGTCGCCGACGACTATTTTAGAAATTATTTAAAAATCAACCGTAAGAGATAGAGCGGTGATTTATTAAGCAAAAGTGCTTCAAATACGCTCCCATAACTGAACATAACATTTAAAAGATACGTCGTCGGTGAAAATATTTTCAATTCGGACTTAGTCTCTGTACGGAGAGGCTACCGTGAAGCGCTGCCGACGAAGACTTTCTGATTAATTTAAAAATCAACCGTAAGAGATAGAGCGGTGGTTTATTAAGCAAAAGTGCTTCAAATACGCTCCTATAACTCAATCTAACATTTAAAAGTTACCTCGTCGGTGAAAATAATTTCACTTCGGACTTAGATTTTTTCCTACCGAGTGGCTACCGTGAAGGGTCGCCGACGACTATTTTAGAAATTATTTAAAAATCAACCGTAAGAGATAGAGCGGTGATTTATTAAGCAAAAGTGCTTCAAATACGCTCCCATAACTGAACATAACATTTAAAAGATACGTCGTCGGTGAAAATATTTTCAATTCGGACTTAGTCTCTGTACGGAGAGGCTACCGTGAAGCGCTGCCGACGAAGACTTTCTGATTAATTTAAAAATCAACCGTAAGAGATAGAGCGGTGGTTTATTAAGCAAAAGTGCTTCAAATACGCTCCTATAACTCAATCTAACATTTAAAAGTTACCTCGTCGGTGAAAATAATTTCACTTCGGACTTAGATTTTTTCCTACCGAGTGGCTACCGTGAAGGGTCGCCGACGACTATTTTAGAAATTATTTAAAAATCAACCGTAAGAGATAGAGCGGTGATTTATTAAGCAAAAGTGCTTCAAATACGCTCCCATAACTGAACATAACATTTAAAAGATACGTCGTCGGTGAAAATATTTTCAATTCGGACTTAGTCTCTGTACGGAGAGGCTACCGTGAAGCGCTGCCGACGAAGACTTTCTGATTAATTTAAAAATCAACCGTAAGAGATAGAGCGGTGGTTTATTAAGCAAAAGTGCTTCAAATACGCTTATAACTCAATCTAACATTTAAAAGTTACCTCGTCGGTGAAAATAATTTTCACTTCGGACTTAGATTTTTTCCTACCGAGTGGCTACCGTGATGGGGTCGCCGACGACTATTTTAGAAATTATTTAAAAATCAACCGTAAGAGATAGAGCGGTGATTTATTAAGCAAAAGTGCTTCAAATACGCTCCCATAACTGAACATAACATTTAAAAGATACGTCGTCGGTGAAAATATTTTCAATTCGGACTTAGTCTCTGTACGGAGAGGCTACCGTGAAGCGCTGCCGACGAAGCACTTTCTGATTAATTTAAAAATCAACCGTAAGAGATAGAGCGGTGGTTTATTAAGCAAAAGTGCTTCAAATACGCTCCTATAACTCAATCTAACATTTAAAAGTTACCTCGTCGGTGAAAATAATTTCACTTCGGACTTAGATTTTTTCTACCGAGTGGCTACCGTGAAGGGTCGCCGACGACTATTTTAGAAATTATTTAAAAATCAACCGTAAGAGATAGAGCGGTGATTTATTAAGCAAAAGTGCTTCAAATACGCTCCCATAACTGAACATAACATTTAAAAGATACGTCGTCGGTGAAAATATTTTCAATTCGGACTTAGTCTCTGTACGGAGAGGCTACCGTGAAGCGCTGCCGACGAAGACTTTCTGATTAATTTAAAAATCAACCGTAAGAGATAGAGCGGTGGTTTATTAAGCAAAAGTGCTTCAAATACGCTCCTATAACTCAATCTAACATTTAAAAGTTACCTCGTCGGTGAAAATAATTTCACTTCGGACTTAGATTTTTTCCTACCGAGTGGCTACCGTGAAGGGTCGCCGACGACTATTTAGAAATTATTTAAAAATCAACCGTAAGAGATAGAGCGGTGATTTATTAAGCAAAAGTGCTTCAAATACGCTCCATAACTGAACATAACATTTAAAGATACGTCGTCGGTGAAAATATTTTCAATTCGGACTTAGTCTCTGTACGGAGAGGCTACCGTGAAGCGCTGCCGACGAAGACTTTCTGATTAATTTAAAAATCAACCGTAAGAGATAGAGCGGTGGTTTATTAAGCAAAAGTGCTTCAAATACGCTCCTATAACTCAATCTAACATTTAAAAGTTACCTCGTCGGTGAAAATAATTTCACTTCGGACTTAGATTTTTTCCTACCGAGTGGCTACCGTGAAGGGTCGCCGACGACTATTTTAGAAATTATTTAAAAATCAACCGTAAGAGATAGAGCGGTGATTTATTAAGCAAAAGTGCTTCAAATACGCCCCCCATAACTGAACATAACATTTAAAAGATACGTCGTCGGTGAAAATATTTTCAATTCGGACTTAGTCTCTGTACGGAGAGGCTACCGTGAAGCGCTAACGACGACGTCTTTAAAAAATTATATCTCGAGAAATATTTGTCGGATTATAATTTTTCATTAGAGTTTATTGTTTGCTAATATATGTAGAATGATTAAAAAATTATTAAGTTGTAGGTCGTCGATGAAATAATGTTATTGAAAAATTCGGCTATGTTCAACTTGCCATAAAATTGAAAATATTCATTGAATACTAAAAGTGATTACGTAGTCGCGTTCCTTGTGAAAAATTGATGGAGAAACATGTATAATATATATGGGTTGTTAATAGAATTTTTTTAAGTTCAATATTTTTCTATGTTCCAACAGGCCTGCTCGGTCGGACGGTTGTTACGGGAGTTTCCGCCCATAAGCGGCCGTGTATAAGACCGGGCGGCGCCGACGTACCTGCCGGCCGTTCGGTATCTATAAGAGAGGACGGTTCGGCGGAGCCGAGCGAGGTAGTCTCGAGGGAGTAACTCTTCTTCGACTTCGGTTGGGAAGTAGACCTACGCTCTTGATACGGCTACGATCGCTCATGCTCCGACGACCACTTTTAAAGTCCATATACTCTCTACACATCGTTACCACGAGTCGCCGTCTTTAGGCATAAGTCGTCTCTTACGTGGTGAGCGTCTGCAAAAGACGTTGGTACATTAGTACACCCACTGTGCATCAACTCTAAACTCCGAGCGAGTAAAACATAAACGAAAATTTTTAATATCCAAGACGACTAAGTTCTCGGACTAGCGTCGGATATAAGCAAAGAGAGAAAGTCTGAAGGAGATGGCCCATGCAGAGTGATCCGTTATGGTTCTCTCGGTGGAGTCATCGTTAAAAGCCAAGAATAGCGAACAGAGTTAAAAGGGAATTATACGTACGTACGAAAACTTGAACAGAGTTAAAGGGAAATATAAGTACGGTACGGA
>CAJUYC020000065.1:22500-24844 GCA_910591585.2 Nysson spinosus | reverse complement strand
CCGACGAAGACTTTCTGATTAATTTAAAAATCAACCGTAAGAGATAGAGCGGTGGTTTATTAAGCAAAAGTGCTTCAAATACGCTCCTATAACTCAATCTAACATTTAAAAGTTACCTCGTCGGTGAAAATAATTTCACTTCGGACTTAGATTTTTTCCTACCGAGTGGCTACCGTGAAGGGTCGCCGACGACTATTTTAGAAATTATTTAAAAATCAACCGTAAGAGATAGAGCGGTGATTTATTAAGCAAAAGTGCTTCAAATACGCTCCCATAACTGAACATAACATTTAAAAGATACGTCGTCGGTGAAAATATTTTCAATTCGGACTTAGTCTCTGTACGGAGAGGCTACCGTGAAGCGCTGCCGACGAAGACTTTCTGATTAATTTAAAAATCAACCGTAAGAGATAGAGCGGTGGTTTATTAAGCAAAAGTGCTTCAAATACGCTCCTATAACTCAATCTAACATTTAAAAGTTACCTCGTCGGTGAAAATAATTTCACTTCGGACTTAGATTTTTTCCTACCGAGTGGCTACCGTGAAGGGTCGCCGACGACTATTTTAGAAATTATTTAAAAATCAACCGTAAGAGATAGAGCGGTGATTTATTAAGCAAAAGTGCTTCAAATACGCTCCCATAACTGAACATAACATTTAAAAGATACGTCGTCGGTGAAAATATTTTCAATTCGGACTTAGTCTCTGTACGGAGAGGCTACCGTGAAGCGCTGCCGACGAAGACTTTCTGATTAATTTAAAAATCAACCGTAAGAGATAGAGCGGTGGTTTATTAAGCAAAAGTGCTTCAAATACGCTCCTATAACTCAATCTAACATTTAAAAGTTACCTCGTCGGTGAAAATAATTTCACTTCGGACTTAGATTTTTTCCTACCGAGTGGCTACCGTGAAGGGTCGCCGACGACTATTTTAGAAATTATTTAAAAATCAACCGTAAGAGATAGAGCGGTGATTTATTAAGCAAAAGTGCTTCAAATACGCTCCCATAACTGAACATAACATTTAAAAGATACGTCGTCGGTGAAAATATTTTCAATTCGGACTTAGTCTCTGTACGGAGAGGCTACCGTGAAGCGCTGCCGACGAAGACTTTCTGATTAATTTAAAAATCAACCGTAAGAGATAGAGCGGTGGTTTATTAAGCAAAAGTGCTTCAAATACGCTCCTATAACTCAATCTAACATTTAAAAGTTACCTCGTCGGTGAAAATAATTTCACTTCGGACTTAGATTTTTTCCTACCGAGTGGCTACCGTGAAGGGTCGCCGACGACTATTTTAGAAATTATTTAAAAATCAACCGTAAGAGATAGAGCGGTGATTTATTAAGCAAAAGTGCTTCAAATACGCTCCCATAACTGAACATAACATTTAAAAGATACGTCGTCGGTGAAAATATTTTCAATTCGGACTTAGTCTCTGTACGGAGAGGCTACCGTGAAGCGCTGCCGACGAAGACTTTCTGATTAATTTAAAAATCAACCGTAAGAGATAGAGCGGTGGTTTATTAAGCAAAAGTGCTTCAAATACGCTCCTATAACTCAATCTAACATTTAAAAGTTACCTCGTCGGTGAAAATAATTTCACTTCGGACTTAGATTTTTTCCTACCGAGTGGCTACCGTGAAGGGTCGCCGACGACTATTTTAGAAATTATTTAAAAATCAACCGTAAGAGATAGAGCGGTGATTTATTAAGCAAAAGTGCTTCAAATACGCTCCCATAACTGAACATAACATTTAAAAGATACGTCGTCGGTGAAAATATTTTCAATTCGGACTTAGTCTCTGTACGGAGAGGCTACCGTGAAGCGCTAACGACGACGTCTTTAAAAAATTATATCTCGAGAAATATTTGTCGGATTATAATTTTTCATTAGAGTTTATTGTTTGCTAATATATGTAGAATGATTAAAAAATTATTAAGTTGTAGGTCGTCGATGAAATAATGTTATTGAAAAATTCGGCTATGTTCAACTTGCCATAAAATTGAAAATATTCATTGAATACTAAAAGTGATTACGTAGTCGCGTTCCTTGTGAAAAATTGATGGAGAAACATGTATAATATATATGGGTTGTTAATAGAATTTTTTTAAGTTCAATATTTTTCTATGTTCCAACAGGCCTGCTCGGTCGGACGGTTGTTACGGGAGTTTCCGCCCATAAGCGGCCGTGTATAAGACCGGGCGGCGCCGACGTACCTGCCGGCCGTTCGGTATCTATAAGAGAGGACGGTTCGGCGGAGCCGAGCGAGGTAGTCTCGAGGGAGTAACTCTTCTTCGACTTCGGTTGGGAAGTAGACCTACGCTCTTGATACGGCTACG
>CAJUYC020000065.1:17500-20000 GCA_910591585.2 Nysson spinosus | reverse complement strand
GCACAAATAAACCTAAGCTCGGAGACTGCAAAGTCTCGCGAGTAAGCGCATATCCTAACACGAGGGATACAGAGTATCGAAGCGAGAGATAGTCAGGGGAAACGATTTACCGTTGAACGCTTTCTGGTGAACGTTCCTGATCTTTTTCTCCCGTCGTCTCTGGAGTATGGCTCTGCGCACGAAAATTCTGTGGGTCGATGACAAAAGGTCGCCATATATATTCTGAGTGAGCTGAACACCCGAAACGTGAAGCTGCTCGTATTTTCACGCTGCTTACGCACGACTCTGAGCGTCTCGAAATACGCAATCGACGCAAGAGACAGTGTACCGTAGGGTCGAATACGAGAACAAGCCGTTCGTGGGTTCTTCACGCAGGAGGAAAGGAGAGAAGAGAGAGATCTGTTCGAACTTCGCATTTACAGCTCCCGCTCTCTATCTCTCTGCCGAAATCGTTATCCATCACGAGAAACGATGTACTCTACGAGTAGCTGCCCGAGTGCTTACACACGGGATCAAGCCGAGCGTACATTCGCTGGATTATATTCAGTCGTTCGAATCCCGCATTTACGACTGTGAGCAGAGTGTTGGCACGCTCTATGTTCAATTCGTGCAGCCGCTCGTACACGTACCTTCCCTTCGTTCGTTCACACCCTGGTCGGTGCGTCTTGAATTTCGCATTTGACGCAAGACCGTGGTTGTTCGTTCGTGGTGTCGTTGGTATATGGGATCAGGCCGAGATGAACGTAGGCGTGTTCAGTTTTCTCTGACTTTAATTTTGCGATCGTGATGAGAATAATGTTGGTGGAGAGGCACAGGCAGGCAGCCAGAAGAACAGTGGCACTTCTAACGATCATCACGAGAAGCTGCCCGTACTTCGTTCGAATTCACAAGGATTATGTTGCGTCTCGAAGTCTGCATTTGACGCGCTGGTCCGCCGTGGTTCGCCGAATTGATGCGGGAACAAGCCGGGTGTGTAAGTTGGAGTATAGCTGTTCAACTTTGTCATCGAGATGTAATTCGATTTCGCTGCCACGTACGACGACGAAGCGTGTAGCTGCTCTTTTGAGAACAAGCCGCTCGTCGCTACGAGTTGCGATATCGTACGGTGAATGTTATAGCAACTTGAATCTCGCACTGCCGCGTTGCTTTTCACGTTACATCTTTCCCACGCACAGTATATGTCCCCGATTTCATCAACTAAGGGAGACACAGAGGAGGAGAGAAGAGCCGTTTGAAATCTGCATTGTACGAGCTCTTCTGTACACTTCTCGTTCTTCGACGATGGCAAGGAGGGTCTGTTTGAATTCTGCAATTCGCTTCGACGATGTTGAGTGATCTCATCGTTGAGCCTACAGACTCTGCTGTGCGGCGGACATATATATGTAAGAATTTTTCGTGTTATGGGAGTAATCTTTGCAAGGACGTTGTCGTACGGTAGCGTGTAGCTGCTCGCCGACTTTGCGTTCTCACGTGTCGGAGCGTCTCGAATTTCGTATTTGGCGCAAGACCGTAGATCGCAATGTTTCGGGCGAGAACAAGCCGCACGTACGACACTCTCTTAACTGGAATAGAGCCGTTTGAATTTCGCATTGTACGGCCGTGCAAGTTGAGACGAGAGTTCGTTGCATTGCGGCCGTTTGAATCCCGCATGTCTGCGCTCCGATGACACACTTGTTGACACGGGGCGTAGAATTACGGTCCGCTGTGGAATTTTGAATGTACTTCTCGCAAATCGCCCTCTCCGTTGCGTACCGTCTGATGACGCGGCGTTGCCTCCGCCGAAGACGCACCTATGTGAGAGTTGCAGAGTTGTTTCATACTCCACCCTCGTTATGCCGTGGCTTTTCGTTTTGCCTTCCCCTTCGGGAGAATGGCTGACGACAGTAGTCTCGGCGTCCGGACCTCCATCCTTAGCGCTTAGTTGGAGGCACGGACCTCGGCTTCTTTCGAACCGAGAGAAAAATAAACTGTGATATCTGTATACTAAACTTATAAAACGTTTTGAACGTTTAAATATTACCCTGAACGGTGGATCACTTGGCTCGTGGGTCGATGAAGAACGCAGCTAATTGCGCGTCAACGTGTGAACTGCAGGACACATGAACATCGACATTTCGAACGCACATTGCGGTCCACGGATACAATTCCCGGACCACGCCTGGCTGAGGGTCGTTTACGTACATAAAGACTGCTTACGTGACTTGCCCCGCGCTCGTCGTTCCTTTCCTTCATTCGAAGGATTGAATTCCGCTAACGGGGAACGGCGATGCATGATGCGGTGGCGTATAAGTCCCGTACGAGCGAAGTTGGGTTGCTCGTCGAGGCTACAGTGAATGGAGATCTTGAATTTCGTGGCGAGCCGTGAATTGCACAGCGTCGCATCCGCCTTCGCGTGGTGAGCTTCTGGTCTGTTTCTGCATAAAGGGGGACTCGAAATGGGGTACGTTCACGCGTACCGTGTCCTCCGTAGTTACAGACCGCGCCCCATGCGTTGTGCCTG
>CAJUYC020000065.1:0-7500 GCA_910591585.2 Nysson spinosus | reverse complement strand
AGCGATACGTTACTGGCACTTGAAAACGATATCGAACTATTGCCTACTATGCGATGGGTCCACCTCTCACGCTTCGCCTGCTGCATCGCTCATACGATGCGGCGCGCGGTACATACGGGACACGGAATTTCGATAAAGAAAAAGCGTTTACGCTTAAGGGCGACTTTTTTTTACTCAAAATGAAAGCTGAGCAAAAGCCGAGCATTTTTCGCTTATGGACTATGGTCCTATCTCCTTCGGTTTCCGAGTTATTCGAGCTGAAAGATATCGGCCATGACTCTTTGGAAACGAAAAAATCCGCGCGGCGCGCGGTACATACAGGCCACGAAATTTCGTTAGAAAAGAGCGTTTACGCTTAAGGGCGACTTTTTTTTACCCCAAATGAAAGCTGAGGAAAAGGCGAGCATTTTTCGCTTATGGACTATGGTCCTATCTCCTTCGGTTTCCGAGTTATTCGAGCTGAAAGACATCGGCGATGACTCTTTGGAAACGAAAAAAGATGGTAAATTTTTGTACCAGAGGGAGAAGCAACACGCTACTGGCACTTTGAGAAGGTGGCGATATTTTTCTATTAAAGAGGAAAAAGCAACACGCCACGGATACTTTGAAACACCTACTGTATCATGGGTGCACCTTTCACGCTTCGCCTGCTGCATCGTTCATACGATGCGGCCCGCGGTACATACGGGACACGGAATTTCGATAAAGAAAAAGCGTTTACGCTTAAAGGCGACTTTTTTTTACCTCAAATGAAAGCTGAGGAAAATGCGATCATTTTTCGCTTATGGACTATGGTCCTATCTCCTTCGGTTTCCGAGTTATTCAAGCTCAAACACATCGGCGATGACTCTTCTGAAACGAAAATAAGGTTCCAAATAGTCGTCGCCGATGTCTTTGAACTCGAATAACTCCAAAACTGAAAGAAATAGGCCCATAGTTCATAAGCGAAAAATGATCGCCTTTTCCTCAGCTTTCATTTTGAGTAAAAAAAAGTCGCCCTTAAGCGTAAACGCTTTTTTTTTAACGAAATTTCGTGGCCTGTATCTCGCGCGCCGCGAGGATTTTTTTCCACTCCAAAGAGTCATCGCCGATGTCTTTCAGCTCGCATAACTCCAAAACTGAAAGAAATAGGCCCATAGTTCATAAGCGAAAAATGATCGCCTTTTCCTCGGCTTTCATTTGAGGTCAAAAAAAGTCGAATTAAGCGTAAACGCTTTTTTCTTAACGAAATTTCGTGGCCTGTATCTCGCGCGCCGCGAGGATTTTTTCCTACCGAGTGGCTACCGTGAAGGGTCGCCGACGACTATTTTAGAAATTATTTAAAAATCAACCGTAAGAGATAGAGCGGTGATTTATTAAGCAAAAGTGCTTCAAATACGCTCCCATAACTGAACATAACATTTAAAAGATACGTCGTCGGTGAAAATATTTTCAATTCGGACTTAGTCTCTGTACGGAGAGGCTACCGTGAAGCGCTGCCGACGAAGACTTTCTGATTAATTTAAAAATCAACCGTAAGAGATAGAGCGGTGGTTTATTAAGCAAAAGTGCTTCAAATACGCTCCTATAACTCAATCTAACATTTAAAAGTTACCTCGTCGGTGAAAATAATTTCACTTCGGACTTAGATTTTTTCCTACCGAGTGGCTACCGTGAAGGGTCGCCGACGACTATTTTAGAAATTATTTAAAAATCAACCGTAAGAGATAGAGCGGTGATTTATTAAGCAAAAGTGCTTCAAATACGCTCCCATAACTGAACATAACATTTAAAAGATACGTCGTCGGTGAAAATATTTTCAATTCGGACTTAGTCTCTGTACGGAGAGGCTACCGTGAAGCGCTGCCGACGAAGACTTTCTGATTAATTTAAAAATCAACCGTAAGAGATAGAGCGGTGGTTTATTAAGCAAAAGTGCTTCAAATACGCTCCTATAACTCAATCTAACATTTAAAAGTTACCTCGTCGGTGAAAATAATTTCACTTCGGACTTAGATTTTTTCCTACCGAGTGGCTACCGTGAAGGGTCGCCGACGACTATTTTAGAAATTATTTAAAAATCAACCGTAAGAGATAGAGCGGTGATTTATTAAGCAAAAGTGCTTCAAATACGCTCCCATAACTGAACATAACATTTAAAAGATACGTCGTCGGTGAAAATATTTTCAATTCGGACTTAGTCTCTGTACGGAGAGGCTACCGTGAAGCGCTGCCGACGAAGACTTTCTGATTAATTTAAAAATCAACCGTAAGAGATAGAGCGGTGGTTTATTAAGCAAAAGTGCTTCAAATACGCTCCTATAACTCAATCTAACATTTAAAAGTTACCTCGTCGGTGAAAATAATTTCACTTCGGACTTAGATTTTTTCCTACCGAGTGGCTACCGTGAAGGGTCGCCGACGACTATTTTAGAAATTATTTAAAAATCAACCGTAAGAGATAGAGCGGTGATTTATTAAGCAAAAGTGCTTCAAATACGCTCCCATAACTGAACATAACATTTAAAAGATACGTCGTCGGTGAAAATATTTTCAATTCGGACTTAGTCTCTGTACGGAGAGGCTACCGTGAAGCGCTGCCGACGAAGACTTTCTGATTAATTTAAAAATCAACCGTAAGAGATAGAGCGGTGGTTTATTAAGCAAAAGTGCTTCAAATACGCTCCTATAACTCAATCTAACATTTAAAAGTTACCTCGTCGGTGAAAATAATTTCACTTCGGACTTAGATTTTTTCCTACCGAGTGGCTACCGTGAAGGGTCGCCGACGACTATTTTAGAAATTATTTAAAAATCAACCGTAAGAGATAGAGCGGTGATTTATTAAGCAAAAGTGCTTCAAATACGCTCCCATAACTGAACATAACATTTAAAAGATACGTCGTCGGTGAAAATATTTTCAATTCGGACTTAGTCTCTGTACGGAGAGGCTACCGTGAAGCGCTGCCGACGAAGACTTTCTGATTAATTTAAAAATCAACCGTAAGAGATAGAGCGGTGGTTTATTAAGCAAAAGTGCTTCAAATACGCTCCTATAACTCAATCTAACATTTAAAAGTTACCTCGTCGGTGAAAATAATTTCACTTCGGACTTAGATTTTTTCCTACCGAGTGGCTACCGTGAAGGGTCGCCGACGACTATTTTAGAAATTATTTAAAAATCAACCGTAAGAGATAGAGCGGTGATTTATTAAGCAAAAGTGCTTCAAATACGCTCCCATAACTGAACATAACATTTAAAAGATACGTCGTCGGTGAAAATATTTTCAATTCGGACTTAGTCTCTGTACGGAGAGGCTACCGTGAAGCGCTGCCGACGAAGACTTTCTGATTAATTTAAAAATCAACCGTAAGAGATAGAGCGGTGGTTTATTAAGCAAAAGTGCTTCAAATACGCTCCTATAACTCAATCTAACATTTAAAAGTTACCTCGTCGGTGAAAATAATTTCACTTCGGACTTAGATTTTTTCCTACCGAGTGGCTACCGTGAAGGGTCGCCGACGACTATTTTAGAAATTATTTAAAAATCAACCGTAAGAGATAGAGCGGTGATTTATTAAGCAAAAGTGCTTCAAATACGCTCCCATAACTGAACATAACATTTAAAAGATACGTCGTCGGTGAAAATATTTTCAATTCGGACTTAGTCTCTGTACGGAGAGGCTACCGTGAAGCGCTGCCGACGAAGACTTTCTGATTAATTTAAAAATCAACCGTAAGAGATAGAGCGGTGGTTTATTAAGCAAAAGTGCTTCAAATACGCTCCTATAACTCAATCTAACATTTAAAAGTTACCTCGTCGGTGAAAATAATTTCACTTCGGACTTAGATTTTTTCCTACCGAGTGGCTACCGTGAAGGGTCGCCGACGACTATTTTAGAAATTATTTAAAAATCAACCGTAAGAGATAGAGCGGTGATTTATTAAGCAAAAGTGCTTCAAATACGCTCCCATAACTGAACATAACATTTAAAAGATACGTCGTCGGTGAAAATATTTTCAATTCGGACTTAGTCTCTGTACGGAGAGGCTACCGTGAAGCGCTGCCGACGAAGACTTTCTGATTAATTTAAAAATCAACCGTAAGAGATAGAGCGGTGGTTTATTAAGCAAAAGTGCTTCAAATACGCTCCTATAACTCAATCTAACATTTAAAAGTTACCTCGTCGGTGAAAATAATTTCACTTCGGACTTAGATTTTTTCCTACCGAGTGGCTACCGTGAAGGGTCGCCGACGACTATTTTAGAAATTATTTAAAAATCAACCGTAAGAGATAGAGCGGTGATTTATTAAGCAAAAGTGCTTCAAATACGCTCCCATAACTGAACATAACATTTAAAAGATACGTCGTCGGTGAAAATATTTTCAATTCGGACTTAGTCTCTGTACGGAGAGGCTACCGTGAAGCGCTGCCGACGAAGACTTTCTGATTAATTTAAAAATCAACCGTAAGAGATAGAGCGGTGGTTTATTAAGCAAAAGTGCTTCAAATACGCTCCTATAACTCAATCTAACATTTAAAAGTTACCTCGTCGGTGAAAATAATTTCACTTCGGACTTAGATTTTTTCCTACCGAGTGGCTACCGTGAAGGGTCGCCGACGACTATTTTAGAAATTATTTAAAAATCAACCGTAAGAGATAGAGCGGTGATTTATTAAGCAAAAGTGCTTCAAATACGCTCCCATAACTGAACATAACATTTAAAAGATACGTCGTCGGTGAAAATATTTTCAATTCGGACTTAGTCTCTGTACGGAGAGGCTACCGTGAAGCGCTGCCGACGAAGACTTTCTGATTAATTTAAAAATCAACCGTAAGAGATAGAGCGGTGGTTTATTAAGCAAAAGTGCTTCAAATACGCTCCTATAACTCAATCTAACATTTAAAAGTTACCTCGTCGGTGAAAATAATTTCACTTCGGACTTAGATTTTTTCCTACCGAGTGGCTACCGTGAAGGGTCGCCGACGACTATTTTAGAAATTATTTAAAAATCAACCGTAAGAGATAGAGCGGTGATTTATTAAGCAAAAGTGCTTCAAATACGCTCCCATAACTGAACATAACATTTAAAAGATACGTCGTCGGTGAAAATATTTTCAATTCGGACTTAGTCTCTGTACGGAGAGGCTACCGTGAAGCGCTGCCGACGAAGACTTTCTGATTAATTTAAAAATCAACCGTAAGAGATAGAGCGGTGGTTTATTAAGCAAAAGTGCTTCAAATACGCTCCTATAACTCAATCTAACATTTAAAAGTTACCTCGTCGGTGAAAATAATTTCACTTCGGACTTAGATTTTTTCCTACCGAGTGGCTACCGTGAAGGGTCGCCGACGACTATTTTAGAAATTATTTAAAAATCAACCGTAAGAGATAGAGCGGTGATTTATTAAGCAAAAGTGCTTCAAATACGCTCCCATAACTGAACATAACATTTAAAAGATACGTCGTCGGTGAAAATATTTTCAATTCGGACTTAGTCTCTGTACGGAGAGGCTACCGTGAAGCGCTGCCGACGAAGACTTTCTGATTAATTTAAAAATCAACCGTAAGAGATAGAGCGGTGGTTTATTAAGCAAAAGTGCTTCAAATACGCTCCTATAACTCAATCTAACATTTAAAAGTTACCTCGTCGGTGAAAATAATTTCACTTCGGACTTAGATTTTTTCCTACCGAGTGGCTACCGTGAAGGGTCGCCGACGACTATTTTAGAAATTATTTAAAAATCAACCGTAAGAGATAGAGCGGTGATTTATTAAGCAAAAGTGCTTCAAATACGCTCCCATAACTGAACATAACATTTAAAAGATACGTCGTCGGTGAAAATATTTTCAATTCGGACTTAGTCTCTGTACGGAGAGGCTACCGTGAAGCGCTGCCGACGAAGACTTTCTGATTAATTTAAAAATCAACCGTAAGAGATAGAGCGGTGGTTTATTAAGCAAAAGTGCTTCAAATACGCTCCTATAACTCAATCTAACATTTAAAAGTTACCTCGTCGGTGAAAATAATTTCACTTCGGACTTAGATTTTTTCCTACCGAGTGGCTACCGTGAAGGGTCGCCGACGACTATTTTAGAAATTATTTAAAAATCAACCGTAAGAGATAGAGCGGTGATTTATTAAGCAAAAGTGCTTCAAATACGCTCCCATAACTGAACATAACATTTAAAAGATACGTCGTCGGTGAAAATATTTTCAATTCGGACTTAGTCTCTGTACGGAGAGGCTACCGTGAAGCGCTGCCGACGAAGACTTTCTGATTAATTTAAAAATCAACCGTAAGAGATAGAGCGGTGGTTTATTAAGCAAAAGTGCTTCAAATACGCTCCTATAACTCAATCTAACATTTAAAAGTTACCTCGTCGGTGAAAATAATTTCACTTCGGACTTAGATTTTTTCCTACCGAGTGGCTACCGTGAAGGGTCGCCGACGACTATTTTAGAAATTATTTAAAAATCAACCGTAAGAGATAGAGCGGTGATTTATTAAGCAAAAGTGCTTCAAATACGCTCCCATAACTGAACATAACATTTAAAAGATACGTCGTCGGTGAAAATATTTTCAATTCGGACTTAGTCTCTGTACGGAGAGGCTACCGTGAAGCGCTGCCGACGAAGACTTTCTGATTAATTTAAAAATCAACCGTAAGAGATAGAGCGGTGGTTTATTAAGCAAAAGTGCTTCAAATACGCTCCTATAACTCAATCTAACATTTAAAAGTTACCTCGTCGGTGAAAATAATTTCACTTCGGACTTAGATTTTTTCCTACCGAGTGGCTACCGTGAAGGGTCGCCGACGACTATTTTAGAAATTATTTAAAAATCAACCGTAAGAGATAGAGCGGTGATTTATTAAGCAAAAGTGCTTCAAATACGCTCCCATAACTGAACATAACATTTAAAAGATACGTCGTCGGTGAAAATATTTTCAATTCGGACTTAGTCTCTGTACGGAGAGGCTACCGTGAAGCGCTGCCGACGAAGACTTTCTGATTAATTTAAAAATCAACCGTAAGAGATAGAGCGGTGGTTTATTAAGCAAAAGTGCTTCAAATACGCTCCTATAACTCAATCTAACATTTAAAAGTTACCTCGTCGGTGAAAATAATTTCACTTCGGACTTAGATTTTTTCCTACCGAGTGGCTACCGTGAAGGGTCGCCGACGACTATTTTAGAAATTATTTAAAAATCAACCGTAAGAGATAGAGCGGTGATTTATTAAGCAAAAGTGCTTCAAATACGCTCCCATAACTGAACATAACATTTAAAAGATACGTCGTCGGTGAAAATATTTTCAATTCGGACTTAGTCTCTGTACGGAGAGGCTACCGTGAAGCGCTGCCGACGAAGACTTTCTGATTAATTTAAAAATCAACCGTAAGAGATAGAGCGGTGGTTTATTAAGCAAAAGTGCTTCAAATACGCTCCTATAACTCAATCTAACATTTAAAAGTTACCTCGTCGGTGAAAATAATTTCACTTCGGACTTAG
>CAJUYC020000064.1:0-25038 GCA_910591585.2 Nysson spinosus | reverse complement strand
CGGAAAATGCGGTCTCTCGTTTCTGAAATAGGGAAATCTGGAAAAAAGTGCGAAACTATCGCCTGAATAGCGAAATCTGTCGATTTCAGAGAGAAAACTTACCTTTGCGTCGAAACCATGCCCTTCCAAAATTCTTTTCGATGAAATTCTCGATGCCATTCGAATTTTCACGTCAATTTACACGGAAAATGCGGTCTCTCGTTTCTGAAATAGGGAAATCTGGAAAAAGTGCGAAACTATCGCCTGAATAGCGAAATCTGTCGATTTCAGAGAGAAAACTTACCTTTGCGTCGAAACCATGCCCTTCCAAAATTCTTTTCGATGAAATTCTCGATGCCATTCGAATTTTCACGTCAATTTACACGGAAAATGCGGTCTCTCGTTTCTGAAATAGGGAAATCTGGAAAAAGTGCGAAACTATCGCCTGAATAGCGAAATCTGTCGATTTCAGAGAGAAAACTTACCTTTGCGTCGAAACCATGCCCTTCCAAAATTCTTTTCGATGAAATTCTCGATGCCATTCGAATTTTCACGTCAATTTACACGGAAAATGCGGTCTCTCGTTTCTGAAATAGGGAAATCTGGAAAAAGTGCGAAACTATCGCCTGAATAGCGAAATCTGTCGATTTCAGAGAGAAAACTTACCTTTGCGTCGAAACCATGCCCTTCCAAAATTCTTTTCGATGAAATTCTCGATGCCATTCGAATTTTCACGTCAATTTACACGGGAAATGCGGGTCCCTCGTTTCTGAAATAGGGAAATCTGGAAAAAGTGCGAAACTATCGCTGAATAGCGAAATCTGTCGATTTCAGAGAGAAAACTTACCTTTGCGTCGAAACCATGCCCTTCCAAAATTCTTTTCGATGAAATTCTCGATGCCATTCGAATTTTCACGTCAATTTACACGGAAAATGCGGTCTCTCGTTTCTGAAATAGGGAAATCTGGAAAAAGTGCGAAACTATCGCCTGAATAGCGAAATCTGTCGATTTCAGAGAGAAAACTTACCTTTGCGTCGAAACCATGCCCTTCCAAAATTCTTTTCGATGAAATTCTCGATGCCATTCGAATTTTCACGTCAATTTACACGGAAAATGCGGTCTCTCGTTTCTGAAATAGGGGAAATCTGGAAAAAGTGCGAAACTATCGCCTGAATAGCGAAATCTGTCGATTTCAGAGAGAAAACTTACCTTTGCGTCGAAACCATGCCCTTCCAAAATTCTTTTCGATGAAATTCTCGATGCCATTCGAATTTTCACGTCAATTTACACGGAAAATGCGGTCTCTCGTTTCTGAAATAGGGAAATCTGGAAAAAGTGCGAAACTATCGCCTGAATAGCGAAATCTGTCGATTTCAGAGAGAAAAACTTACCTTTGCGTCGAAACCATGCCCTTCCAAAATTCTTTTCGATGAAATTCTCGATGCCATTCGAATTTTCACGTCAATTTACACGGAAAATGCGGTCTCTCGTTTCTGAAATAGGGAAATCTGGAAAAAGTGCGAAACTATCGCCTGAATAGCGAAATCTGTCGATTTCAGAGAGAAAACTTACCTTTGCGTCGAAACCATGCCCTTCCAAAATTCTTTTCGATGAAATTCTCGATGCCATTCGAATTTTCACGTCAATTTACACGGAAAATGCGGTCTCTCGTTTCTGAAATAGGGAAATCTGGAAAAAGTGCGAAACTATCGCCTGAATAGCGAAATCTGTCGATTTCAGAGAGAAAACTTACCTTTGCGTCGAAACCATGCCCTTCCAAATTCTTTTCGATGAAATTCTCGATGCCATTCGAATTTTCACGTCAATTTACACGGAAAATGCGGTCTCTCGTTTCTGAAATAGGGAAATCTGGAAAAAGTGCGAAACTATCGCCTGAATAGCGAAATCTGTCGATTTCAGAGAGAAAACTTACCTTTGCGTCGAAACCATGCCCTTCCAAAATTCTTTTCGATGAAATTCTCGATGCCATTCGAATTTTCACGTCAATTTACACGGAAAATGCGGTCTCTCGTTTCTGAAATAGGGAAATCTGGAAAAAGTGCGAAACTATCGCCTGAATAGCGAAATCTGTCGATTTCAGAGAGAAAACTTACCTTTGCGTCGAAACCATGCCCTTCCAAAATTCTTTTCGATGAAATTCTCGATGCCATTCGAATTTTCACGTCAATTTACACGGAAAATGCGGTCTCTCGTTTCTGAAATAGGGAAATCTGGAAAAAGTGCGAAACTATCGCCTGAATAGCGAAATCTGTCGATTTCAGAGAGAAAACTTACCTTTGCGTCGAAACCATGCCCTTCCAAAATTCTTTTCGATGAAATTCTCGATGCCATTCGAATTTTCACGTCAATTTACACGGAAAATGCGGTCTCTCGTTTCTGAAATAGGGAAATCTGGAAAAAGTGCGAAACTATCGCCTGAATAGCGAAATCTGTCGATTTCAGAGAGAAAACTTACCTTTGCGTCGAAACCATGCCCTTCCAAAATTCTTTTCGATGAAATTCTCGATGCCATTCGAATTTTCACGTCAATTTACACGGAAAATGCGGTCTCTCGTTTCTGAAATAGGGAAATCTGGAAAAAGTGCGAAACTATCGCGCTGAATAGCGAAATCTGTCGATTTCAGAGAGAAAACTTACCTTTGCGTCGAAACCATGCCCTTCCAAAATTCTTTTCGATGAAATTCTCGATGCCATTCGAATTTTCACGTCAATTTACACGGAAAATGCGGTCTCTCGTTTCTGAAATAGGGAAATCTGGAAAAAGTGCGAAACTATCGCCTGAATAGCGAAATCTGTCGATTTCAGAGAGAAAACTTACCTTTGCGTCGAAACCATGCCCTTCCAAAATTCTTTTCGATGAAATTCTCGATGCCATTCGAATTTTCACGTCAATTTACACGGAAAATGCGGTCTCTCGTTTCTGAAATAGGGAAATCTGGAAAAAGTGCGAAACTATCGCCTGAATAGCGAAATCTGTCGATTTCAGAGAGAAAACTTACCTTTGCGTCGAAACCATGCCCTTCCAAAATTCTTTTCGATGAAATTCTCGATGCCATTCGAATTTTCACGTCAATTTACACGGAAAATGCGGTCTCTCGTTTCTGAAATAGGGAAATCTGGAAAAAGTGCGAAACTATCGCCTGAATAGCGAAATCTGTCGATTTCAGAGAGAAAACTTACCTTTGCGTCGAAACCATGCCCTTCCAAAATTCTTTTCGATGAAATTCTCGATGCCATTCGAATTTTCACGTCAATTTACACGGAAAATGCGGTCTCTCGTTTCTGAAATAGGGAAATCTGGAAAAAGTGCGAAACTATCGCCTGAATAGCGAAATCTGTCGATTTCAGAGAGAAAACTTACCTTTGCGTCGAAACCATGCCCTTCCAAAATTCTTTTCGATGAAATTCTCGATGCCATTCGAATTTTCACGTCAATTTACACGGAAAATGCGGTCTCTCGTTTCTGAAATAGGGAAATCTGGAAAAAGTGCGAAACTATCGCCTGAATAGCGAAATCTGTCGATTTCAGAGAGAAAACTTACCTTTGCGTCGAAACCATGCCCTTCCAAAATTCTTTTCGATGAAATTCTCGATGCCATTCGAATTTTCACGTCAATTTACACGGAAAATGCGGTCTCTCGTTTCTGAAATAGGGAAATCTGGAAAAAGTGCGAAACTATCGCCTGAATAGCGAAATCTGTCGATTTCAGAGAGAAAACTTACCTTTGCGTCGAAACCATGCCCTTCCAAAATTCTTTTCGATGAAATTCTCGATGCCATTCGAATTTTCACGTCAATTTACACGGAAAATGCGGTCTCTCGTTTCTGAAATAGGGAAATCTGGAAAAAGTGCGAAACTATCGCCTGAATAGCGAAATCTGTCGATTTCAGAGAGAAAACTTACCTTTGCGTCGAAACCATGCCCTTCCAAAATTCTTTTCGATGAAATTCTCGATGCCATTCGAATTTTCACGTCAATTTACACGGAAAAAGCGGGTCTCTCGTTTCTGAAATAGGGAAATCTGGAAAAAGTGCGAAACTATCGCCTGAATAGCGAAATCTGTCGATTTCAGAGAGAAAACTTACCTTTGCGTCGAAACCATGCCCTTCCAAAATTCTTTTCGATGAAATTCTCGATGCCATTCGAATTTTCACGTCAATTTACACGGAAAATGCGGTCTCTCGTTTCTGAAATAGGGAAATCTGGAAAAAGTGCGAAACTATCGCCTGAATAGCGAAATCTGTCGATTTCAGAGAGAAAACTTACCTTTGCGTCGAAACCATGCCCTTCCAAAATTCTTTTCGATGAAATTCTCGATGCCATTCGAATTTTCACGTCAATTTACACGGAAAATGCGGTCTCTCGTTTCTGAAATAGGGAAATCTGGAAAAAGTGCGAAACTATCGCCTGAATAGCGAAATCTGTCGATTTCAGAGAGAAAACTTACCTTTGCGTCGAAACCATGCCCTTCCAAAATTCTTTTCGATGAAATTCTCGATGCCATTCGAATTTTCACGTCAATTTACACGGAAAATGCGGTCTCTCGTTTCTGAAATAGGGAAATCTGGAAAAAGTGCGAAACTATCGCCTGAATAGCGAAATCTGTCGATTTCAGAGAGAAAACTTACCTTTGCGTCGAAACCATGCCCTTCCAAAATTCTTTTCGATGAAATTCTCGATGCCATTCGAATTTTCACGTCAATTTACACGGAAAATGCGGTCTCTCGTTTCTGAAATAGGGAAATCTGGAAAAAGTGCGAAACTATCGCCTGAATAGCGAAATCTGTCGATTTCAGAGAGAAAACTTACCTTTGCGTCGAAACCATGCCCTTCCAAAATTCTTTTCGATGAAATTCTCGATGCCATTCGAATTTTCACGTCAATTTACACGGAAAATGCGGTCTCTCGTTTCTGAAATAGGGAAATCTGGAAAAAGTGCGAAACTATCGCCTGAATAGCGAAATCTGTCGATTTCAGAGAGAAAACTTACCTTTGCGTCGAAACCATGCCCTTCCAAAATTCTTTTCGATGAAATTCTCGATGCCATTCGAATTTTCACGTCAATTTACACGGAAAATGCGGTCTCTCGTTTCTGAAATAGGGAAATCTGGAAAAAGTGCGAAACTATCGCCTGAATAGCGAAATCTGTCGATTTCAGAGAGAAAACTTACCTTTGCGTCGAAACCATGCCCTTCCAAAATTCTTTTCGATGAAATTCTCGATGCCATTCGAATTTTCACGTCAATTTACACGGAAAATGCGGTCTCTCGTTTCTGAAATAGGGAAATCTGGAAAAAGTGCGAAACTATCGCCTGAATAGCGAAATCTGTCGATTTCAGAGAGAAAACTTACCTTTGCGTCGAAACCATGCCCTTCCAAAATTCTTTTCGATGAAATTCTCGATGCCATTCGAATTTTCACGTCAATTTACACGGAAAATGCGGTCTCTCGTTTCTGAAATAGGGAAATCTGGAAAAAGTGCGAAACTATCGCCTGAATAGCGAAATCTGTCGATTTCAGAGAGAAAACTTACCTTTGCGTCGAAACCATGCCCTTCCAAAATTCTTTTCGATGAAATTCTCGATGCCATTCGAATTTTCACGTCAATTTACACGGAAAATGCGGTCTCTCGTTTCTGAAATAGGGAAATCTGGAAAAAGTGCGAAACTATCGCCTGAATAGCGAAATCTGTCGATTTCAGAGAGAAAACTTACCTTTGCGTCGAAACCATGCCCTTCCAAAATTCTTTTCGATGAAATTCTCGATGCCATTCGAATTTTCACGTCAATTTACACGGAAAATGCGGTCTCTCGTTTCTGAAATAGGGAAATCTGGAAAAAGTGCGAAACTATCGCCTGAATAGCGAAATCTGTCGATTTCAGAGAGAAAACTTACCTTTGCGTCGAAACCATGCCCTTCCAAAATTCTTTTCGATGAAATTCTCGATGCCATTCGAATTTTCACGTCAATTTACACGGAAAATGCGGGTCTCTCGTTTCTGAAATAGGGAAATCTGGAAAAAGTGCGAAACTATCGCCTGAATAGCGAAATCTGTCGATTTCAGAGAGAAAACTTACCTTTGCGTCGAAACCATGCCCTTCCAAAATTCTTTTCGATGAAATTCTCGATGCCATTCGAATTTTCACGTCAATTTACACGGAAAATGCGGTCTCTCGTTTCTGAAATAGGGAAATCTGGAAAAAGTGCGAAACTATCGCCTGAATAGCGAAATCTGTCGATTTCAGAGAGAAAACTTACCTTTGCGTCGAAACCATGCCCTTCCAAAATTCTTTTCGATGAAATTCTCGATGCCATTCGAATTTTCACGTCAATTTACACGGAAAATGCGGTCTCTCGTTTCTGAAATAGGGAAATCTGGAAAAAAGTGCGAAACTATCGCCCTGAATAGCGAAATCTGTCGATTTCAGAGAGAAAACTTACCTTTGCGTCGAAACCATGCCCTTCCAAAATTCTTTTCGATGAAATTCTCGATGCCATTCGAATTTTCACGTCAATTTACACGGAAAATGCGGTCTCTCGTTTCTGAAATAGGGAAATCTGGAAAAAGTGCGAAACTATCGCCTGAATAGCGAAATCTGTCGATTTCAGAGAGAAAACTTACCTTTGCGTCGAAACCATGCCCTTCCAAAATTCTTTTCGATGAAATTCTCGATGCCATTCGAATTTTCACGTCAATTTACACGGAAAATGCGGTCTCTCGTTTCTGAAATAGGGAAATCTGGAAAAAGTGCGAAACTATCGCCTGAATAGCGAAATCTGTCGATTTCAGAGAGAAAACTTACCTTTGCGTCGAAACCATGCCCTTCCAAAATTCTTTTCGATGAAATTCTCGATGCCATTCGAATTTTCACGTCAATTTACACGGAAAATGCGGTCTCTCGTTTCTGAAATAGGGAAATCTGGAAAAAGTGCGAAACTATCGCCTGAATAGCGAAATCTGTCGATTTCAGAGAGAAAACTTACCTTTGCGTCGAAACCATGCCCTTCCAAAATTCTTTTCGATGAAATTCTCGATGCCATTCGAATTTTCACGTCAATTTACACGGAAAATGCGGTCTCTCGTTTCTGAAATAGGGAAATCTGGAAAAAGTGCGAAACTATCGCCTGAATAGCGAAATCTGTCGATTTCAGAGAGAAAACTTACCTTTGCGTCGAAACCATGCCCTTCCAAAATTCTTTTCGATGAAATTCTCGATGCCATTCGAATTTTCACGTCAATTTACACGGAAAATGCGGTCTCTCGTTTCTGAAATAGGGAAATCTGGAAAAAGTGCGAAACTATCGCCTGAATAGCGAAATCTGTCGATTTCAGAGAGAAAACTTACCTTTGCGTCGAAACCATGCCCTTCCAAAATTCTTTTCGATGAAATTCTCGATGCCATTCGAATTTTCACGTCAATTTACACGGAAAATGCGGTCTCTCGTTTCTGAAATAGGGAAATCTGGAAAAAGTGCGAAACTATCGCCTGAATAGCGAAATCTGTCGATTTCAGAGAGAAAACTTACCTTTGCGTCGAAACCATGCCCTTCCAAAATTCTTTTCGATGAAATTCTCGATGCCATTCGAATTTTCACGTCAATTTACACGGAAAATGCGGTCTCTCGTTTCTGAAATAGGGAAATCTGGAAAAAGTGCGAAACTATCGCCTGAATAGCGAAATCTGTCGATTTCAGAGAGAAAACTTACCTTTGCGTCGAAACCATGCCCTTCCAAAATTCTTTTCGATGAAATTCTCGATGCCATTCGAATTTTCACGTCAATTTACACGGAAAATGCGGTCTCTCGTTTCTGAAATAGGGAAATCTGGAAAAAGTGCGAAACTATCGCCTGAATAGCGAAATCTGTCGATTTCAGAGAGAAAAACTTACCTTTGCGTCGAAACCATGCCCTTCCAAAATTCTTTTCGATGAAATTCTCGATGCCATTCGAATTTTCACGTCAATTTACACGGAAAATGCGGGTCTCTCGTTTCTGAAATAGGGAAATCTGGAAAAAGTGCGAAACTATCGCCTGAATAGCGAAATCTGTCGATTTCAGAGAGAAAACTTACCTTTGCGTCGAAACCATGCCCTTCCAAAATTCTTTTCGATGAAATTCTCGATGCCATTTGTAACGTCCGCCTAGCAACCCCGCATTACTTTTAACATTTATACCTACTTATAATTACCATCATAAGCATATCCATTAATTCATATATTACCTTATGATAAAACGCTTTTAAGTTAGTTGTAGGTACACAGTTTTCTTTGTAAATACTTCTTTTACCAACAACAAACCGTCGATAAATGATAATACGAAACCTACATTACCGACTTATACTAAAGTGACGGCATAAATTAGCAACAGGAATCTTCCTTACCAACCGTCGGTAAAACAGAAATCTACTTTACCAACTGATGGTAAGTTACCGACTGATGATAAGTTTTGCGAGGCGACCATAGAACCACACATTGTAAATTATTCTTCAAACACAAGATTGTTAATACTATTAAGTCAACGAACACCTCTCGAACGTAAAAACCCTCATACAATGTAAAAACATCCATTATCGACAGCCATTATTTTCCGACATCCAACAATTACCAACATCGATTATCGATCCATTACCGACATCGGTTATCAACATCCATCATTTTCCGACATTCACCAATTACCAACATCGATTATCGATCCGTTACCAACATCGGTCATCGATACCCATCTATTACCGACACCAACTACCAAGGAGCTGAGCAGACGTCCGACCTCCACGACGATCTTCCGCAGACTGAGCAAAACAGGCAGTGAGTATATCTCACGCACGGACCGCAGAGAGCCAGCAGGACACTCCGGCGTCAGCTACGCCTCCCAGCCAATTAGGGGCCCGCGAGCGAGCGAACCAATAGCGGACCACCGGGCCACGCTACACTCTACCCATATAAATATAGGTCCCACACGCTCCGGTAGTCAGTCGATCCTCAATCAGTCAGTCAGTCAGTCGATCCTCAATCAAGCCAGCGCTCTGAAGCAATACAGACGCTACCGCATTCATTCATAATTCAATCTCCTAGCGAGAATACGAGCCTCTCGACTCCGCGACACCGCCGCGACAAATTCTTCTAATCCAGTTATTCTTATATCTCAATTAATTATTCGATTATTATCTAAGTTAGTTCATAGTTTTGTAAACAGTTTTAAGTAAGTTTAATATATATTCTTTTTATTCTTAAACGCGTGTGACTTATTTAGAATCAGTGAACCATTTCCATCCTTAACCTTAATTCTATTCCTTAACTTCCATCCATAAATCATAGATCTTATTCCTATCCACTGAAGCTCATTCAAGTTAGAGAGGGCAAGACCGGCTCAATTTGATCTGAGTTCCAAAATCCACTAGTCATCAGGACCTGGTCAGAGAGGGCAAGACCGGCTCACCAGACACCCTGATTACTATTCCTTCATCTATCAGGATCTGGCCAGAGAGGGCAAGACCGGCTCGCCAGACACCCTGATTATCCTTCCTACATCTATCGAGGCCTGGCCAGAGAGGGCAAGACCGGCTCGCCAGCCACCTCGATTATTTCCTATTATCCAATCCATCACAACCAACTACCAAATGCCTAAGAAGACCCGTCGTGCTGGCAGGAAAACACAGTTACAAAGGCTCCTCCGCGCCCAGTACCTGCCTGCCACCACCAATCCATACATTGGAACCTGTACCCAGGAACCCGTCGATCCTCCTCCTTACCACCTAACTCCTATTACATTCGAAGAAGCGCCTAGCCAGCTCCAAGAGTCCACCGAGGATAGTTCCAGCACACTTCTCCAATCCTCAACGGATAGCAACAACAACCCTTCAATACGACAACTACCTCGAATAGTCAAGGTAGAACAGGGCATCTGGATCAGCCATGCCCAAATCAATTACCCAGAGAAGCCATCTTAAGGTAAGTGGCAACGCCCTAACAACGTCACGGGATTAATTCACACACCGATTCTCCTTACTGACCGTGATCGTCCCAGGGGTTTCCCCAAAAAGTAAGCGGTCACCCTCTCGTCCATCTCGCGTCGCGATCTTTGAATATAAAAATCTTAAATTCATCTAATCTCTTAAATTCCGCGAGCTTGGGACGTAACAGGGCCACATTTCTGGTGACAGCGGTGGGATACGCTAGGAAGTCGGTGACGAATCCCTTCTGAAATTTCAAAAACCTTAGTTAACAAACTCCTAAATCTCTGCGATCTCAAATTTTTACACGTACAACCTCGAATTTATTATCATATCACGCGTTTCTAAAAATCATTCAACATTTTGCGTCCATCGAAATTAAGCATGGAGACGCGCGGACGAAGCACCGCCGTCGACGACGCGCAATCGCGCGCCGAATTCGATGAACTGCGGAAAAAACTCGTCGAAAAGGAGGAACGTCTCAAATCGCAGCACGAGCAATTATTGCAACAAAGCGAAGATTTTAACCGCAAGCAGCAACGCGCGGAACGCGAATTCCAACAAAAATCTACGTACGTTAGACAACTCGAAGAACGCACCGCCATCGCGGAACGCGAAATAAACGAATACAAAACTGCTCTCGAAAATACGCGAATGGAAGCAAAAGACACGACTACGGAACTCGCCGCGCAAATAGAGTCCTTAAGACGCGAAATAAGAAATCCTAGTAGATCTCATTCGCCTTTAATCGCACCAACCGGTCAACATATGGACATGTCCCCTAATAGAAATCGCGACCACGACCACGACCCTATCCCGCTTCGCGACATCGTGGATATGATTCCCGTTTTTAATGGTACAAATATACCATATAAAGATTTCGCTCGAGCATGCAAACGAGCGCGTGACCTCAGCACGCCGCGACAAGAAAACGCACTTACGAGATTTATCGTTACGAAATTGCACGGACGTGCATACGCCGCAATACAGGACGAGGAAAAGTCGGACTTGACCCGTCTACTCTCCACGCTTGCATTAGAATTTGGCTCAGGTAAAAGCGTAGATCAACTCCGCGGTGATCTTAGTAATATCAGTCTCAAATTCAAGGAGCATATTATCGATTTTATCGGTCGTATAAAGGACATACGGTCCGCTATCATAGACGCGGAACTCGCAACACGAGGGCGTCTACCTGATTCGTTAATCTACGAGCTGGACGAAATGGCCCTACGAGCCCTTCGTCGCGGGCTTCCCCACGAGTATAGGATCGAATTGAAAATTTCTCAGTGCCGTACTCTAGCAGAAAACTTCGCGAAAGTCCGCGAAATCTATCGCGAGTTAGAATTAGATCGCGAACAAATTAGGAAAACACGAGAACAGAGCCGACCAGGGAATTTCCAGTTCTGTGCAAAGTGTTCTCGCAGCGGACACACCGCAGAACAATGCCGGGCAGGTAGCGCACCGCATCGCGAACAGGTCAGCGTAAGATCACCCGTAGCTTCACACCTGGTCTCGCCTATAATAAAGCAGGAAAGCAAAACATGTAATTACTGCAAACGTCCAGGACATTTAATTAACGAATGTCGCAAAAGAGAATTCAATAACAGTCGACGGATTCCGGGAAACGATCGGCGCCCCCTTCCACCCTCGGGCTCCGGGCAGGGGGCAGCCGCTCGAATAGTCCGCCCAATAACAATAGAGGAAACGCCGGAATCCCCGCAACAAGAATCCATACATTCCGAGTAAATTCACCTCGCGAAGTCCCCGAAATCTCTTTGGAGATTCCGGAAGTTAATTCATCTACCAACTTTATGGTGGATACCGGAGCTCAGCTAAATCTATTAAAGAAAAATTTTCTTAAATCGCATGTACCAATTCAAACGGATTGCCCGTTATCTTTAAAGGGAATCACGGATGGTCTCGTACGCACCTTAGGGAAGTGTACTTTGAGCGTCTGTGAAACCCCCTTATTATTCCACATCGTCGATAATCAGTTTCCCATCAAGCAGGCAGGGATCTTAGGACAACCCTTCTTCGAGGGAAACGCGAAAATTAATTTCCTGAATCAAAGCGTGGAATGGAGGGGAAAGACCTTCCCATTCCTCGACTCCAAAGTCACGATCCCTAGAAGATCAAAAAAAATTATTCATGTGAAGGTCGTTAATAACCTGAAAGAAGGGTATGTACCGCGGGTCGACGTTACCCAGGGGCTCCTCCTAGGAGAGGCTATTGTAAGGAACGTTGGAGGTCGCGGACAATTAATGGCCATAAACATCACAGATACGGATATTAGTATTCCAATTCCAATAATCGAAATCCAAGAATTTCACTCAGAATCCACTAAAGCCGAAATCAACACGATAAGTCCTTCTGGACAACGCGATCTTAGCGAACGCGTATCTAGCGTAAAATCTCTTCTTCGTCTAGAACATTTAAATCCGGAGGAACGCGAACATGTTCACGAATTAATCTCCAAAGCCTCCGACGTATTTCACCTCCCTGAGGAACCCTTGGGTCACACCTCAGCAATCTCGCACAAAATAGTGACAAGCGATCGACTACCTGTAAATACAAAACAGTACAGGTATCCTCCCGTGCATAAGGAGGAAATCAGAAGGCAGGTTCAGGAATTACTACAGAATAATATTATAGAACCATCAGTATCCCCGTACAGTTCACCACTTTGGGTAGTCCCCAAAAAGGCCGACTCCAGAGGGAATAAAAGGTGGCGTATGGTAATAGATTATAGAAAATTAAATGACAAAACTGCCGCCGACGCATATCCACTTCCTAATATAAACGAAATCTTGGACCAACTCGGTGGCGCCAAGCATTTTTCCATTTTTGACCTTGCTTCTGGTTTTCACCAAATACCCATGCACAAGTCCGACGCGGAGAAGACCGCCTTCTCCACCCCGAACGGACACTACCAGTTCAAGCGTATGCCATTCGGTCTCCGTAACGGTCCAGCAACGTTCCAACGACTCATGGACAACGTTTTAACTGGTCTTCAAGGACACGAAATGTTCGTCTACCTCGACGACATTGTTATCTATTCTAGCTCACTTCAGGAGCATAAAATTAAATTCAACAAACTCATAGAAAGATTACGTTCGGCCAATCTTAAATTGCAGCCGGACAAATGCGAATTTTTACGAAAAGAAGTCGCCTACCTGGGGCACATCCTGAGCGAGGAGGGTTTAAAACCAGATCCGGGTAAAATTAACGCGGTCAAAAACTTCCCGCAACCGCGTGACCCTCGAGCGATCAAACAATTCCTAGGCTTAGCTGGTTATTATCGAAAATTTATCCCCGACTTCTCGAAAAAGGCGAAACCCCTCACGAACCTTTTAAAAAAGGATATAAAATTCACATGGACTGAAGAACAGACTAAATCTTTTATTACCTTACGCGACGCCTTATGTAAAGAACCGGTGCTAAATTTTCCCGATTTCAATAAAGAATTTATTGTTACTACCGACGCATCGGGATACGCGATAGGAGGTATCCTTAGTCAAGGAAAAATTGGTGAGGATCGTCCAATCGCCTACACTTCTCGTCTACTCAACAAAGCCGAACAAAATTACAGTACTATAGAACAAGAACTTTTAGCTATCGTGTACAGCATAAATTATTTCAGGCCTTATCTTTATGGAAGTAAATTCACTCTCATCACAGACCATAAACCTCTAGTATGGCTGAATTCAGTCAAAGATCCAACGTCACGGTTAATTAGATGGCGACTAAAACTCGCCGAATATGAGTACAACATTATTTATAAAGCCGGTAAATATAATGTAAATGCCGACGCCTTATCTAGAAATCCAGCTCAAATCCTACCATTCTCCTCTGACTCCGACGAATCTCTTTTCTCTTCGCCTACGAAAATCAAAATTCCCGAACAAGATAAAAACCCAATAATAATATCGGAAGAACCTGAAATCCTACCACAACCGCACGCGCAATCATCCGAAGAAACTGCTAGCTCTAGTACCAGCGAGGACTCTGTTTTTTCATCACCTATAATTCATGGTCAATCAACATGTACAATAGTAAATTCAAGAAACGCACTGTCCACCTCGGAGAACGCTATCGCGGTATTTACCACCACAAACGGCGAACCGATCGATAAGGGCGCTAACGAGCTAAAAATTTTACACCGCTTGCCGACATTCAAGGACGCAACCTTTGTGCGAGCAAAAGTCTTCGACGACATTCAACACGGACCGCTGATATGCCTTCCCGTTCAAATAAACACTGCCGTACCGCCAACGAAGGATGATGTCATCGAGACTCTGCGTTCACTGTTGGACGTAACTCGAGAACTCGAGATAAGAATTCTCAGTATCGCCGCCGGAAACATTAATCCATTCTCACGGCAGAATATTCGAGAACTCATCGAAAAAGTATTCAGCGACGAGAATATCAGGATAATATTACATTTCGGCAAAGTCGAAGTTCCATCGGAAACAGATAAAATTAAAATTATCGAGGAAAATCATTGCTCCGCATCCGCAGGTCACAAAGGGATTACGAAGACATGCCTTCGGATTAAACAAAGGTTCTATTGGCCTGGTCTAAAGAAGGACGTACAGGACTTCATATCTAAATGCCGAAAATGTCAATTGAACAAACTCGTTCGAGTCAAGCCTAAACTGCCGATGAAGATCACGGACACTCCAGATCACGCCTTCGAAAAGGTGGCACTTGACATAATGGGACCTCTCCCAGAAACTCAAAAGGGCAATATTTACATCCTCACTATCCAAGACCTCTTAACTAAATATTCTCTTGCAATCCCTCTATCCCGAGCAACTTCTCCAGACATCGCCGACGCATTTATTAAAAACTTCATATGTAAATTCGGTTCTCCACACACCATACTCACCGATCAGGGATCAAATTTCACTTCCAGCGTGATAAAAGCCATAACGAAAAAATTCCGCATTGGTCATTGTCAGACCACCGCGTTCCACCCACAAAGTAACGGATCACTCGAAAGATCACACCACGTTCTTGCTGAATATTTAAAAAATTATACAAGTAACCAAGTAGACTGGGACGAATGGACGGACCTCGCCATTTTCTCCTATAACACTAGCGTCCACGAATCCACAAAATTTACACCGCACGAATTGGTCTTTGGAGAAAAAGCGCGAGCGCCCTCTGCGTATCCGTTGGGCGACGAACAGTCGAACGAAACATACGCACATTATTTAACCAACTTGTTTCACAAAATACACGATGTACAGAACACAGCGAAAACAAACCTCAATCTCTCTAAGTATAGATCCAAACAATATTACGATCGACGCGCCTCTGAGAGGAATGTGACCGTTGGTCAACTTGTCTATTTAGTTAAAGAACCTCAACACGGGAAATTAGACGCCCAATACACCGGTCCATACGAAATAATCGAAATCATAAACGACCGAAACGTTCGTATAAAAATCGGCCGAAAAACCAAACTAGTTCATGTAGATAAGCTTAAGACATTCGTTTAAGAAAAAAATATGTTATTCCACTGGTTCTTCCCCTAAATCCCACATTTCGAACAAAGAAGATCCCTCACATACCCCAAAACTCGAAGAACAGAATCAGTGATGGCGAACTCTATGTATTTAGTTATGTAAAACGACAACGAAAAATAATCCGCATCATTTTTCTATTATAAGGGGGGGGGTGTAACGTCCGCCTAGCAACCCCGCATTACTTTTAACATTTATACCTACTTATAATTACCATCATAAGCATATCCATTAATTCATATATTACCTTATGATAAAACGCTTTTAAGTTAGTTGTAGGTACACAGTTTTCTTTGTAAATACTTCTTTTACCAACAACAAACCGTCGATAAATGATAATACGAAACCTACATTACCGACTTATACTAAAGTGACGGCATAAATTAGCAACAGGAATCTTCCTTACCAACCGTCGGTAAAACAGAAATCTACTTTACCAACTGATGGTAGGTTACCGACTGATGATAAGTTTTGCGAGGCGACCATAGAACCACACATTGTAAATTATTCTTCAAACACAAGATTGTTAATACTATTAAGTCAACGAACACCTCTCGAACGTAAAAACCCTCATACAATGTAAAAACATCCATTATCGACAGCCATTATTTTCCGACATCCAACAATTACCAACATCGATTATCGATCCATTACCGACATCGGTTATCAACATCCATCATTTTCCGACATTCACCAATTACCAACATCGATTATCGATCCGTTACCAACATCGGTCATCGATACCCATCTATTACCGACACCAACTACCAAGGAGCTGAGCAGACGTCCGACCTCCACGACGATCTTCCGCAGACTGAGCAAAACAGGCAGTGAGTATATCTCACGCACGGACCGCAGAGAGCCAGCAGGACACTCCGGCGTCAGCTACGCCTCCCAGCCAATTAGGGGCCCGCGAGCGAGCGAACCAATAGCGGACCACCGGGCCACGCTACACTCTACCCATATAAATATAGGTCCCACACGCTCCGGTAGTCAGTCGATCCTCAATCAGTCAGTCAGTCAGTCGATCCTCAATCAAGCCAGCGCTCTGAAGCAATACAGACGCTACCGCATTCATTCATAATTCAATCTCCTAGCGAGAATACGAGCCTCTCGACTCCGCGACACCGCCGCGACAAATTCTTCTAATCCAGTTATTCTTATATCTCAATTAATTATTCGATTATTATCTAAGTTAGTTCATAGTTTTGTAAACAGTTTTAAGTAAGTTTAATATATATTCTTTTTATTCTTAAACGCGTGTGACTTATTTAGAATCAGTGAACCATTTCCATCCTTAACCTTAATTCTATTCCTTAACTTCCATCCATAAATCATAGATCTTATTCCTATCCACTGAAGCTCATTCAAGTTAGAGAGGGCAAGACCGGCTCAATTTGATCTGAGTTCCAAAATCCACTAGTCATCAGGACCTGGTCAGAGAGGGCAAGACCGGCTCACCAGACACCCTGATTACTATTCCTTCATCTATCAGGATCTGGCCAGAGAGGGCAAGACCGGCTCGCCAGACACCCTGATTATCCTTCCTACATCTATCGAGGCCTGGCCAGAGAGGGCAAGACCGGCTCGCCAGCCACCTCGATTATTTCCTATTATCCAATCCATCACAACCAACTACCAAATGCCTAAGAAGACCCGTCGTGCTGGCAGGAAAACACAGTTACAAAGGCTCCTCCGCGCCCAGTACCTGCCTGCCACCACCAATCCATACATTGGAACCTGTACCCAGGAACCCGTCGATCCTCCTCCTTACCACCTAACTCCTATTACATTCGAAGAAGCGCCTAGGCAGCTCCAAGAGTCCACCGAGGATAGTTCCAGCACACTTCTCCAATCCTCAACGGATAGCAACAACAACCCTTCAATACGACAACTACCTCGAATAGTCAAGGTAGAACAGGGCATCTGGATCAGCCATGCCCAAATCAATTACCCAGAGAAGCCATCTTAAGGTAAGTGGCAACGCCCTAACAACGTCACGGGATTAATTCACACACCGATTCTCCTTACTGACCGTGATCGTCCCAGGGGTTTCCCCAAAAAGTAAGCGGTCACCCTCTCGTCCATCTCGCGTCGCGATCTTTGAATATAAAAATCTTAAATTCATCTAATCTCTTAAATTCCGCGAGCTTGGGACGTAACACATTCGAATTTTCACGTCAATTTACACGGAAAATGCGGTCTCTCGTTTCTGAAATAGGGAAATCTGGAAAAAGTGCGAAACTATCGCCTGAATAGCGAAATCTGTCGATTTCAGAGAGAAAACTTACCTTTGCGTCGAAACCATGCCCTTCCAAAATTCTTTTCGATGAAATTCTCGATGCCATTCGAATTTTCACGTCAATTTACACGGAAAATGCGGTCTCTCGTTTCTGAAATAGGGAAATCTGGAAAAAGTGCGAAACTATCGCCTGAATAGCGAAATCTGTCGATTTCAGAGAGAAAACTTACCTTTGCGTCGAAACCATGCCCTTCCAAAATTCTTTTCGATGAAATTCTCGATGCCATTCGAATTTTCACGTCAATTTACACGGAAAATGCGGTCTCTCGTTTCTGAAATAGGGAAATCTGGAAAAAGTGCGAAACTATCGCCTGAATAGCGAAATCTGTCGATTTCAGAGAGAAAACTTACCTTTGCGTCGAAACCATGCCCTTCCAAAATTCTTTTCGATGAAATTCTCGATGCCATTCGAATTTTCACGTCAATTTACACGGAAAATGCGGTCTCTCGTTTCTGAAATAGGGAAATCTGGAAAAAGTGCGAAACTATCGCCTGAATAGCTAAATCTGTCGATTTCAGAGAGAAAACTTACCTTTGCGTCGAAACCATGCCCTTCCAAAATTCTTTTCGATGAAATTCTCGATGCCATTCGAATTTTCACGTCAATTTACACGGAAAATGCGGTCTCTCGTTTCTGAAATAGGGAAATCTGGAAAAAGTGCGAAACTATCGCCTGAATAGCGAAATCTGTCGATTTCAGAGAGAAAACTTACCTTTGCGTCGAAACCATGCCCTTGCAAAATTCTTTTCGATGAAATTCTCGATGCCATTCGAATTTTCACGTCAATTTACACGGAAAATGCGGTCTCTCGTTTCTGAAATAGGGAAATCTGGAAAAAGTGCGAAACTATCGCCTGAATAGCGAAATCTGTCGATTTCAGAGAGAAAACTTACCTTTGCGTCGAAACCATGCCCTTCCAAAATTCTTTTCGATGAAATTCTCGATGCCATTCGAATTTTCACGTCAATTTACACGGAAAATGCGGTCTCTCGTTTCTGAAATAGGGAAATCTGGAAAAAGTGCGAAACTATCGCCTGAATAGCGAAATCTGTCGATTTCAGAGAGAAAACTTACCTTTGCGTCGAAACCATGCCCTTCCAAAATTCTTTTCGATGAAATTCTCGATGCCATTCGAATTTTCACGTCAATTTACACGGAAAATGCGGTCTCTCGTTTCTGAAATAGGGAAATCTGGAAAAAGTGCGAAACTATCGCCTGAATAGCGAAATCTGTCGATTTCAGAGAGAAAACTTACCTTTGCGTCGAAACCATGCCCTTCCAAAATTCTTTTCGATGAAATTCTCGATGCCATTCGAATTTTCACGTCAATTTACACGGAAAATGCGGTCTCTCGTTTCTGAAATAGGGAAATCTGGAAAAAGTGCGAAACTATCGCCTGAATAGCGAAATCTGTCGATTTCAGAGAGAAAACTTACCTTTGCGTCGAAACCATGCCCTTCCAAAATTCTTTTCGATGAAATTCTCGATGCCATTCGAATTTTCACGTCAATTTACACGGAAAATGCGGTCTCTCGTTTCTGAAATAGGGAAATCTGGAAAAAGTGCGAAACTATCGCCTGAATAGCGAAATCTGTCGATTTCAGAGAGAAAACTTACCTTTGCGTCGAAACCATGCCCTTCCAAAATTCTTTTCGATGAAATTCTCGATGCCATTCGAATTTTCACGTCAATTTACACGGAAAATGCGGTCTCTCGTTTCTGAAATAGGGAAATCTGGAAAAAGTGCGAAACTATCGCCTGAATAGCGAAATCTGTCGATTTCAGAGAGAAAACTTACCTTTGCGTCGAAACCATGCCCTTCCAAAATTCTTTTCGATGAAATTCTCGATGCCATTCGAATTTTCACGTCAATTTACACGGAAAATGCGGTCTCTCGTTTCTGAAATAGGGAAATCTGGAAAAAGTGCGAAACTATCGCCTGAATAGCGAAATCTGTCGATTTCAGAGAGAAAACTTACCTTTGCGTCGAAACCATGCCCTTCCAAAATTCTTTTCGATGAAATTCTCGATGCCATTCGAATTTTCACGTCAATTTACACGGAAAATGCGGTCTCTCGTTTCTGAAATAGGGAAATCTGGAAAAAGTGCGAAACTATCGCCTGAATAGCGAAATCTGTCGATTTCAGAGAGAAAACTTACCTTTGCGTCGAAACCATGCCCTTCCAAAATTCTTTTCGATGAAATTCTCGATGCCATTCGAATTTTCACGTCAATTTACACGGAAAATGCGGTCTCTCGTTTCTGAAATAGGGAAAGCTGGAAAGAGTGCGAAACTATCGCCTGAATAGCGAAATCTGTCGATTTCAGAGAGAAAACTTACCTTTGCGTCGAAACCATGCCCTTCCAAAATTCTTTTCGATGAAATTCTCGATGCCATTCGAATTTTCACGTCAATTTACACGGAAAATGCGGTCTCTCGTTTCTGAAATAGGGAAATCTGGAAAAAGTGCGAAACTATCGCCTGAATAGCGAAATCTGTCGATTTCAGAGAGAAAACTTACCTTTGCGTCGAAACCATGCCCTTCCAAAATTCTTTTCGATGAAATTCTCGATGCCATTCGAATTTTCACGTCAATTTACACGGAAAATGCGGTCTCTCGTTTCTGAAATAGGGAAATCTGGAAAAGTGCGAAACTATCGCCTGAATAGCGAAATCTGTCGATTTCAGAGAGAAAACTTACCTTTGCGTCGAAACCATGCCCTTCCAAAATTCTTTTCGATGAAATTCTCGATGCCATTCGAATTTTCACGTCAATTTACACGGAAAATGCGGTCTCTCGTTTCTGAAATAGGGAAATCTGGAAAAAGTGCGAAACTATCGCCTGAATAGCGAAATCTGTCGATTTCAGAGAGAAAACTTACCTTTGCGTCGAAACCATGCCCTTCCAAAATTCTTTTCGATGAAATTCTCGATGCCATTCGAATTTTCACGTCAATTTACACGGAAAATGCGGTCTCTCGTTTCTGAAATAGGGAAATCTGGAAAAAGTGCGAAACTATCGCCTGAATAGCGAAATCTGTCGATTTCAGAGAGAAAACTTACCTTTGCGTCGAAACCATGCCCTTCCAAAATTCTTTTCGATGAAATTCTCGATGCCATTCGAATTTTCACGTCAATTTACACGGAAAATGCGGTCTCTCGTTTCTGAAATAGGGAAATCTGGAAAAAGTGCGAACTATCGCCTGAATAGCGAAATCTGTCGATTTCAGAGAGAAAACTTACCTTTGCGTCGAAACCATGCCCTTCCAAAATTCTTTTCGATGAAATTCTCGATGCCATTCGAATTTTCACGTCAATTTACACGGAAAATGCGGTCTCTCGTTTCTGAAATAGGGAAATCTGGAAAAAGTGCGAAACTATCGCCTGAATAGCGAAATCTGTCGATTTCAGAGAGAAAACTTACCTTTGCGTCGAAACCATGCCCTTCCAAAATTCTTTTCGATGAAATTCTCGATGCCATTCGAATTTTCACGTCAATTTACACGGAAAATGCGGTCTCTCGTTTCTGAAATAGGGAAATCTGGAAAAAGTGCGAAACTATCGCCTGAATAGCGAAATCTGTCGATTTCAGAGAGAAAACTTACCTTTGCGTCGAAACCATGCCCTTCCAAAATTCTTTTCGATGAAATTCTCGATGCCATTCGAATTTTCACGTCAATTTACACGGAAAATGCGGTCTCTCGTTTCTGAAATAGGGAAATCTGGAAAAAGTGCGAAACTATCGCCTGAATAGCGAAATCTGTCGATTTCAGAGAGAAAACTTACCTTTGCGTCGAAACCATGCCCTTCCAAAATTCTTTTCGATGAAATTCTCGATGCCATTCGAATTTTCACGTCAATTTACACGGAAAATGCGGTCTCTCGTTTCTGAAATAGGGAAATCTGGAAAAAGTGCGAAACTATCGCCTGAATAGCGAAATCTGTCGATTTCAGAGAGAAAACTTACCTTTGCGTCGAAACCATGCCCTTCCAAAATTCTTTTCGATGAAATTCTCGATGCCATTCGAATTTTCACGTCAATTTACACGGAAAATGCGGTCTCTCGTTTCTGAAATAGGGAAATCTGGAAAAAGTGCGAAACTATCGCCTGAATAGCGAAATCTGTCGATTTCAGAGAGAAAACTTACCTTTGCGTCGAAACCATGCCCTTCCAAAATTCTTTTCGATGAAATTCTCGATGCCATTCGAATTTTCACGTCAATTTACACGGAAAATGCGGTCTCTCGTTTCTGAAATAGGGAAATCTGGAAAAAGTGCGAAACTATCGCCTGAATAGCGAAATCTGTCGATTTCAGAGAGAAAACTTACCTTTGCGTCGAAACCATGCCCTTCCAAAATTCTTTTCGATGAAATTCTCGATGCCATTCGAATTTTCACGTCAATTTACACGGAAAATGCGGTCTCTCGTTTCTGAAATAGGGAAATCTGGAAAAAGTGCGAAACTATCGCCTGAATAGCGAAATCTGTCGATTTCAGAGAGAAAACTTACCTTTGCGTCGAAACCATGCCCTTCCAAAATTCTTTTCGATGAAATTCTCGATGCCATTCGAATTTTCACGTCAATTTACACGGAAAATGCGGTCTCTCGTTTCTGAAATAGGGAAATCTGGAAAAAGTGCGAAACTATCGCCTGAATAGCGAAATCTGTCGATTTCAGAGAGAAAACTTACCTTTGCGTCGAAACCATGCCCTTCCAAAATTCTTTTCGATGAAATTCTCGATGCCATTCGAATTTTCACGTCAATTTACACGGAAAATGCGGTCTCTCGTTTCTGAAATAGGGAAATCTGGAAAAAGTGCGAAACTATCGCCTGAATAGCGAAATCTGTCGATTTCAGAGAGAAAACTTACCTTTGCGTCGAAACCATGCCCTTCCAAAATTCTTTTCGATGAAATTCTCGATGCCATTCGAATTTTCACGTCAATTTACACGGAAAATGCGGTCTCTCGTTTCTGAAATAGGGAAATCTGGAAAAAGTGCGAAACTATCGCCTGAATAGCGAAATCTGTCGATTTCAGAGAGAAAACTTACCTTTGCGTCGAAACCATGCCCTTCCAAAATTCTTTTCGATGAAATTCTCGATGCCATTCGAATTTCACGTCAATTTACACGGAAAATGCGGTCTCTCGTTTCTGAAATAGGGAAATCTGGAAAAAGTGCGAAACTATCGCCTGAATAGCGAAATCTGTCGATTTCAGAGAGAAAACTTACCTTTGCGTCGAAACCATGCCCTTCCAAAATTCTTTTCGATGAAATTCTCGATGCCATTCGAATTTTCACGTCAATTTACACGGAAAATGCGGTCTCTCGTTTCTGAAATAGGGAAATCTGGAAAAAGTGCGAAACTATCGCCTGAATAGCGAAATCTGTCGATTTCAGAGAGAAAACTTACCTTTGCGTCGAAACCATGCCCTTCCAAAATTCTTTTCGATGAAATTCTCGATGCCATTCGAATTTTCACGTCAATTTACACGGAAAATGCGGTCTCTCGTTTCTGAAATAGGGAAATCTGGAAAAAGTGCGAAACTATCGCCTGAATAGCGAAATCTGTCGATTTCAGAGAGAAAACTTACCTTTGCGTCGAAACCATGCCCTTCCAAAATTCTTTTCGATGAAATTCTCGATGCCATTCGAATTTTCACGTCAATTTACACGGAAAATGCGGTCTCTCGTTTCTGAAATAGGGAAATCTGGAAAAAGTGCGAAACTATCGCCTGAATAGCGAAATCTGTCGATTTCAGAGAGAAAACTTACCTTTGCGTCGAAACCATGCCCTTCCAAAATTCTTTTCGATGAAATTCTCGATGCCATTCGAATTTTCACGTCAATTTACACGGAAAATGCGGTCTCTCGTTTCTGAAATAGGGAAATCTGGAAAAAGTGCGAAACTATCGCCTGAATAGCGAAATCTGTCGATTTCAGAGAGAAAACTTACCTTTGCGTCGAAACCATGCCCTTCCAAAATTCTTTTCGATGAAATTCTCGATGCCATTCGAATTTTCACGTCAATTTACACGGAAAATGCGGTCTCTCGTTTCTGAAATAGGGAAATCTGGAAAAAGTGCGAAACTATCGCCTGAATAGCGAAATCTGTCGATTTCAGAGAGAAAACTTACCTTTGCGTCGAAACCATGCCCTTCCAAAATTCTTTTCGATGAAATTCTCGATGCCATTCGAATTTTCACGTCAATTTACACGGAAAATGCGGTCTCTCGTTTCTGAAATAGGGAAATCTGGAAAAAGTGCGAAACTATCGCCTGAATAGCGAAATCTGTCGATTTCAGAGAGAAAACTTACCTTTGCGTCGAAACCATGCCCTTCCAAAATTCTTTTCGATGAAATTCTCGATGCCATTCGAATTTTCACGTCAATTTACACGGAAAATGCGGTCTCTCGTTTCTGAAATAGGGAAATCTGGAAAAAGTGCGAAACTATCGCCTGAATAGCGAAATCTGTCGATTTCAGAGAGAAAACTTACCTTTGCGTCGAAACCATGCCCTTCCAAAATTCTTTTCGATGAAATTCTCGATGCCATTCGAATTTTCACGTCAATTTACACGGAAAATGCGGTCTCTCGTTTCTGAAATAGGGAAATCTGGAAAAAGTGCGAAACTATCGCCTGAATAGCGAAATCTGTCGATTTCAGAGAGAAAACTTACCTTTGCGTCGAAACCATGCCCTTCCAAAATTCTTTTCGATGAAATTCTCGATGCCATTCGAATTTTCACGTCAATTTACACGGAAAATGCGGTCTCTCGTTTCTGAAATAGGGAAATCTGGAAAAAGTGCGAAAAACTATCGCCTGAATAGCGAAATCTGTCGATTTCAGAGAGAAAACTTACCTTTGCGTCGAAACCATGCCCTTCCAAAATTCTTTTCGATGAAATTCTCGATGCCATTCGAATTTTCACGTCAATTTACACGGAAAATGCGGTCTCTCGTTTCTGAAATAGGGAAATCTGGAAAAAGTGCGAAACTATCGCCTGAATAGCGAAATCTGTCGATTTCAGAGAGAAAACTTACCTTTGCGTCGAAACCATGCCCTTCCAAAATTCTTTTCGATGAAATTCTCGATGCCATTCGAATTTTCACGTCAATTTACACGGAAAATGCGGTCTCTCGTTTCTGAAATAGGGAAATCTGGAAAAAGTGCGAAACTATCGCCTGAATAGCGAAATCTGTCGATTTCAGAGAGAAAACTTACCTTTGCGTCGAAACCATGCCCTTCCAAA
>CAJUYC020000063.1:20000-25168 GCA_910591585.2 Nysson spinosus | reverse complement strand
TTAAATGTTAGATTGAGTTATAGGAGCGTATTTGAAGCACTTTTGCTTAATAAACCACCGCTCTATCTCTTACGGTTGATTTTTAAATTAATCAGAAAGTCTTCGTCGGCAGCGCTTCACGGTAGCCTCTCCGTACAGAGACTAAGTCCGAATTGAAAATATTTTCACCGACGACGTATCTTTTAAATGTTATGTTCAGTTATGGGAGCGTATTTGAAGCACTTTTGCTTAATAAATCACCGCTCTATCTCTTACGGTTGATTTTTAAATAATTTCTAAAATAGTCGTCGGCGACCCTTCACGGTAGCCACTCGGTAGGAAAAAATCTAAGTCCGAAGTGAAATTATTTTCACCGACGAGGTAACTTTTAAATGTTAGATTGAGTTATAGGAGCGTATTTGAAGCACTTTTGCTTAATAAACCACCGCTCTATCTCTTACGGTTGATTTTTAAATTAATCAGAAAGTCTTCGTCGGCAGCGCTTCACGGTAGCCTCTCCGTACAGAGACTAAGTCCGAATTGAAAATATTTTCACCGACGACGTATCTTTTAAATGTTATGTTCAGTTATGGGAGCGTATTTGAAGCACTTTTGCTTAATAAATCACCGCTCTATCTCTTACGGTTGATTTTTAAATAATTTCTAAAATAGTCGTCGGCGACCCTTCACGGTAGCCACTCGGTAGGAAAAAATCTAAGTCCGAAGTGAAATTATTTTCACCGACGAGGTAACTTTTAAATGTTAGATTGAGTTATAGGAGCGTATTTGAAGCACTTTTGCTTAATAAACCACCGCTCTATCTCTTACGGTTGATTTTTAAATTAATCAGAAAGTCTTCGTCGGCAGCGCTTCACGGTAGCCTCTCCGTACAGAGACTAAGTCCGAATTGAAAATATTTTCACCGACGACGTATCTTTTAAATGTTATGTTCAGTTATGGGAGCGTATTTGAAGCACTTTTGCTTAATAAATCACCGCTCTATCTCTTACGGTTGATTTTTAAATAATTTCTAAAATAGTCGTCGGCGACCCTTCACGGTAGCCACTCGGTAGGAAAAAATCTAAGTCCGAAGTGAAATTATTTTCACCGACGAGGTAACTTTTAAATGTTAGATTGAGTTATAGGAGCGTATTTGAAGCACTTTTGCTTAATAAACCACCGCTCTATCTCTTACGGTTGATTTTTAAATTAATCAGAAAGTCTTCGTCGGCAGCGCTTCACGGTAGCCTCTCCGTACAGAGACTAAGTCCGAATTGAAAATATTTTCACCGACGACGTATCTTTTAAATGTTATGTTCAGTTATGGGAGCGTATTTGAAGCACTTTTGCTTAATAAATCACCGCTCTATCTCTTACGGTTGATTTTTAAATAATTTCTAAAATAGTCGTCGGCGACCCTTCACGGTAGCCACTCGGTAGGAAAAAATCTAAGTCCGAAGTGAAATTATTTTCACCGACGAGGTAACTTTTAAATGTTAGATTGAGTTATAGGAGCGTATTTGAAGCACTTTTGCTTAATAAACCACCGCTCTATCTCTTACGGTTGATTTTTAAATTAATCAGAAAGTCTTCGTCGGCAGCGCTTCACGGTAGCCTCTCCGTACAGAGACTAAGTCCGAATTGAAAATATTTTCACCGACGACGTATCTTTTAAATGTTATGTTCAGTTATGGGAGCGTATTTGAAGCACTTTTGCTTAATAAATCACCGCTCTATCTCTTACGGTTGATTTTTAAATAATTTCTAAAATAGTCGTCGGCGACCCTTCACGGTAGCCACTCGGTAGGAAAAAATCTAAGTCCGAAGTGAAATTATTTTCACCGACGAGGTAACTTTTAAATGTTAGATTGAGTTATAGGAGCGTATTTGAAGCACTTTTGCTTAATAAACCACCGCTCTATCTCTTACGGTTGATTTTTAAATTAATCAGAAAGTCTTCGTCGGCAGCGCTTCACGGTAGCCTCTCCGTACAGAGACTAAGTCCGAATTGAAAATATTTTCACCGACGACGTATCTTTTAAATGTTATGTTCAGTTATGGGAGCGTATTTGAAGCACTTTTGCTTAATAAATCACCGCTCTATCTCTTACGGTTGATTTTTAAATAATTTCTAAAATAGTCGTCGGCGACCCTTCACGGTAGCCACTCGGTAGGAAAAAATCTAAGTCCGAAGTGAAATTATTTTCACCGACGAGGTAACTTTTAAATGTTAGATTGAGTTATAGGAGCGTATTTGAAGCACTTTTGCTTAATAAACCACCGCTCTATCTCTTACGGTTGATTTTTAAATTAATCAGAAAGTCTTCGTCGGCAGCGCTTCACGGTAGCCTCTCCGTACAGAGACTAAGTCCGAATTGAAAATATTTTCACCGACGACGTATCTTTTAAATGTTATGTTCAGTTATGGGAGCGTATTTGAAGCACTTTTGCTTAATAAATCACCGCTCTATCTCTTACGGTTGATTTTTAAATAATTTCTAAAATAGTCGTCGGCGACCCTTCACGGTAGCCACTCGGTAGGAAAAAATCTAAGTCCGAAGTGAAATTATTTTCACCGACGAGGTAACTTTTAAATGTTAGATTGAGTTATAGGAGCGTATTTGAAGCACTTTTGCTTAATAAACCACCGCTCTATCTCTTACGGTTGATTTTTAAATTAATCAGAAAGTCTTCGTCGGCAGCGCTTCACGGTAGCCTCTCCGTACAGAGACTAAGTCCGAATTGAAAATATTTTCACCGACGACGTATCTTTTAAATGTTATGTTCAGTTATGGGAGCGTATTTGAAGCACTTTTGCTTAATAAATCACCGCTCTATCTCTTACGGTTGATTTTTAAATAATTTCTAAAATAGTCGTCGGCGACCCTTCACGGTAGCCACTCGGTAGGAAAAAATCTAAGTCCGAAGTGAAATTATTTTCACCGACGAGGTAACTTTTAAATGTTAGATTGAGTTATAGGAGCGTATTTGAAGCACTTTTGCTTAATAAACCACCGCTCTATCTCTTACGGTTGATTTTTAAATTAATCAGAAAGTCTTCGTCGGCAGCGCTTCACGGTAGCCTCTCCGTACAGAGACTAAGTCCGAATTGAAAATATTTTCACCGACGACGTATCTTTTAAATGTTATGTTCAGTTATGGGAGCGTATTTGAAGCACTTTTGCTTAATAAATCACCGCTCTATCTCTTACGGTTGATTTTTAAATAATTTCTAAAATAGTCGTCGGCGACCCTTCACGGTAGCCACTCGGTAGGAAAAAATCTAAGTCCGAAGTGAAATTATTTTCACCGACGAGGTAACTTTTAAATGTTAGATTGAGTTATAGGAGCGTATTTGAAGCACTTTTGCTTAATAAACCACCGCTCTATCTCTTACGGTTGATTTTTAAATTAATCAGAAAGTCTTCGTCGGCAGCGCTTCACGGTAGCCTCTCCGTACAGAGACTAAGTCCGAATTGAAAATATTTTCACCGACGACGTATCTTTTAAATGTTATGTTCAGTTATGGGAGCGTATTTGAAGCACTTTTGCTTAATAAATCACCGCTCTATCTCTTACGGTTGATTTTTAAATAATTTCTAAAATAGTCGTCGGCGACCCTTCACGGTAGCCACTCGGTAGGAAAAAATCTAAGTCCGAAGTGAAATTATTTTCACCGACGAGGTAACTTTTAAATGTTAGATTGAGTTATAGGAGCGTATTTGAAGCACTTTTGCTTAATAAACCACCGCTCTATCTCTTACGGTTGATTTTTAAATTAATCAGAAAGTCTTCGTCGGCAGCGCTTCACGGTAGCCTCTCCGTACAGAGACTAAGTCCGAATTGAAAATATTTTCACCGACGACGTATCTTTTAAATGTTATGTTCAGTTATGGGAGCGTATTTGAAGCACTTTTGCTTAATAAATCACCGCTCTATCTCTTACGGTTGATTTTTAAATAATTTCTAAAATAGTCGTCGGCGACCCTTCACGGTAGCCACTCGGTAGGAAAAAATCTAAGTCCGAAGTGAAATTATTTTCACCGACGAGGTAACTTTTAAATGTTAGATTGAGTTATAGGAGCGTATTTGAAGCACTTTTGCTTAATAAACCACCGCTCTATCTCTTACGGTTGATTTTTAAATTAATCAGAAAGTCTTCGTCGGCAGCGCTTCACGGTAGCCTCTCCGTACAGAGACTAAGTCCGAATTGAAAATATTTTCACCGACGACGTATCTTTTAAATGTTATGTTCAGTTATGGGAGCGTATTTGAAGCACTTTTGCTTAATAAATCACCGCTCTATCTCTTACGGTTGATTTTTAAATAATTTCTAAAATAGTCGTCGGCGACCCTTCACGGTAGCCACTCGGTAGGAAAAAATCTAAGTCCGAAGTGAAATTATTTTCACCGACGAGGTAACTTTTAAATGTTAGATTGAGTTATAGGAGCGTATTTGAAGCACTTTTGCTTAATAAACCACCGCTCTATCTCTTACGGTTGATTTTTAAATTAATCAGAAAGTCTTCGTCGGCAGCGCTTCACGGTAGCCTCTCCGTACAGAGACTAAGTCCGAATTGAAAATATTTTCACCGACGACGTATCTTTTAAATGTTATGTTCAGTTATGGGAGCGTATTTGAAGCACTTTTGCTTAATAAATCACCGCTCTATCTCTTACGGTTGATTTTTAAATAATTTCTAAAATAGTCGTCGGCGACCCTTCACGGTAGCCACTCGGTAGGAAAAAATCTAAGTCCGAAGTGAAATTATTTTCACCGACGAGGTAACTTTTAAATGTTAGATTGAGTTATAGGAGCGTATTTGAAGCACTTTTGCTTAATAAACCACCGCTCTATCTCTTACGGTTGATTTTTAAATTAATCAGAAAGTCTTCGTCGGCAGCGCTTCACGGTAGCCTCTCCGTACAGAGACTAAGTCCGAATTGAAAATATTTTCACCGACGACGTATCTTTTAAATGTTATGTTCAGTTATGGGAGCGTATTTGAAGCACTTTTGCTTAATAAATCACCGCTCTATCTCTTACGGTTGATTTTTAAATAATTTCTAAAATAGTCGTCGGCGACCCTTCACGGTAGCCACTCGGTAGGAAAAAATCTAAGTCCGAAGTGAAATTATTTTCACCGACGAGGTAACTTTTAAATGTTAGATTGAGTTATAGGAGCGTA
>CAJUYC020000063.1:10000-12500 GCA_910591585.2 Nysson spinosus | reverse complement strand
CACAATGTGCATCACCAGGCACAACGCATGGGGCGCGGTCTGTAACTACGGAGGACACGGTACGCGTGAACGTACCCCATTTCGAGTCCCCCTTTATGCAGAAACAGACCAGAAGCTCACCACGCGAAGGCGGATGCGACGCTGTGCAATTCACGGCTCGCCACGAAATTCAAGATCTCCATTCACTGTAGCCTCGACGAGCAACCCAACTTCGCTCGTACGGGACTTATACGCCACCGCATCATGCATCGCCGTTCCCCGTTAGCGGAATTCAATCCTTCGAATGAAGGAAAGGAACGACGAGCGCGGGGCAAGTCACGTAAGCAGTCTTTATGTACGTAAACGACCCTCAGCCAGGCGTGGTCCGGGAATTGTATCCGTGGACCGCAATGTGCGTTCGAAATGTCGATGTTCATGTGTCCTGCAGTTCACACGTTGACGCGCAATTAGCTGCGTTCTTCATCGACCCACGAGCCAAGTGATCCACCGTTCAGGGTAATATTTAAACGTTCAAAACGTTTTATAAGTTTAGTATACAGATATCACAGTTTATTTTTCTCTCGGTTCGAAAGAAGCCGAGGTCCGTGCCTCCAACTAAGCGCTAAGGATGGAGGTCCGGACGCCGAGACTACTGTCGTCAGCCATTCTCCCGAAGGGGAAGGCAAAACGAAAAGCCACGGCATAACGAGGGTGGAGTATGAAACAACTCTGCAACTCTCACATAGGTGCGTCTTCGGCGGAGGCAACGCCGCGTCATCAGACGGTACGCAACGGAGAGGGCGATTTGCGAGAAGTACATTCAAAATTCCACAGCGGACCGTAATTCTACGCCCCGTGTCAACAAGTGTGTCATCGGAGCGCAGACATGCGGGATTCAAACGGCCGCAATGCAACGAACTCTCGTCTCAACTTGCACGGCCGTACAATGCGAAATTCAAACGGCTCTATTCCAGTTAAGAGAGTGTCGTACGTGCGGCTTGTTCTCGCCCGAAACATTGCGATCTACGGTCTTGCGCCAAATACGAAATTCGAGACGCTCCGACACGTGAGAACGCAAAGTCGGCGAGCAGCTACACGCTACCGTACGACAACGTCCTTGCAAAGATTACTCCCATAACACGAAAAATTCTTACATATATATGTCCGCCGCACAGCAGAGTCTGTAGGCTCAACGATGAGATCACTCAACATCGTCGAAGCGAATTGCAGAATTCAAACAGACCCTCCTTGCCATCGTCGAAGAACGAGAAGTGTACAGAAGAGCTCGTACAATGCAGATTTCAAACGGCTCTTCTCTCCTCCTCTGTGTCTCCCTTAGTTGATGAAATCGGGGACATATACTGTGCGTGGGAAAGATGTAACGTGAAAAGCAACGCGGCAGTGCGAGATTCAAGTTGCTATAACATTCACCGTACGATATCGCAACTCGTAGCGACGAGCGGCTTGTTCTCAAAAGAGCAGCTACACGCTTCGTCGTCGTACGTGGCAGCGAAATCGAATTACATCTCGATGACAAAGTTGAACAGCTATACTCCAACTTACACACCCGGCTTGTTCCCGCATCAATTCGGCGAACCACGGCGGACCAGCGCGTCAAATGCAGACTTCGAGACGCAACATAATCCTTGTGAATTCGAACGAAGTACGGGCAGCTTCTCGTGATGATCGTTAGAAGTGCCACTGTTCTTCTGGCTGCCTGCCTGTGCCTCTCCACCAACATTATTCTCATCACGATCGCAAAATTAAAGTCAGAGAAAACTGAACACGCCTACGTTCATCTCGGCCTGATCCCATATACCAACGACACCACGAACGAACAACCACGGTCTTGCGTCAAATGCGAAATTCAAGACGCACCGACCAGGGTGTGAACGAACGAAGGGAAGGTACGTGTACGAGCGGCTGCACGAATTGAACATAGAGCGTGCCAACACTCTGCTCACAGTCGTAAATGCGGGATTCGAACGACTGAATATAATCCAGCGAATGTACGCTCGGCTTGATCCCGTGTGTAAGCACTCGGGCAGCTACTCGTAGAGTACATCGTTTCTCGTGATGGATAACGATTTCGGCAGAGAGATAGAGAGCGGGAGCTGTAAATGCGAAGTTCGAACAGATCTCTCTCTTCTCTCCTTTCCTCCTGCGTGAAGAACCCACGAACGGCTTGTTCTCGTATTCGACCCTACGGTACACTGTCTCTTGCGTCGATTGCGTATTTCGAGACGCTCAGAGTCGTGCGTAAGCAGCGTGAAAATACGAGCAGCTTCACGTTTCGGGTGTTCAGCTCACTCAGAATATATATGGCGACCTTTTGTCATCGACCCACAGAATTTTCGTGCGCAGAGCCATACTCCAGAGACGACGGGAGAAAAAGATCAGGAACGTTCACCAGAAAGCGTTCAACGGTAAATCGTTTCCCCTGACTATCTCTCGCTTCGATACTCTGTATCCCTCGTGTTAGGATATGCGCTTACTCGCGAGACTTTGCAGTCTCCGAGCT
>CAJUYC020000063.1:0-7500 GCA_910591585.2 Nysson spinosus | reverse complement strand
CGGAGCATGAGCGATCGTAGCCGTATCAAGAGCGTAGGTCTACTTCCCAACCGAAGTCGAAGAAGAGTTACTCCCTCGAGACTACCTCGCTCGGCTCCGCCGAACCGTCCTCTCTTATAGATACCGAACGGCCGGCAGGTACGTCGGCGCCGCCCGGTCTTATACACGGCCGCTTATGGGCGGAAACTCCCGTAACAACCGTCCGACCGAGCAGGCCTGTTGGAACATAGAAAAATATTGAACTTAAAAAAATTCTATTAACAACCCATATATATTATACATGTTTCTCCATCAATTTTTCACAAGGAACGCGACTACGTAATCACTTTTAGTATTCAATGAATATTTTCAATTTTATGGCAAGTTGAACATAGCCGAATTTTTCAATAACATTATTTCATCGACGACCTACAACTTAATAATTTTTTAATCATTCTACATATATTAGCAAACAATAAACTCTAATGAAAAATTATAATCCGACAAATATTTCTCGAGATATAATTTTTTAAAGACGTCGTCGTTAGCGCTTCACGGTAGCCTCTCCGTACAGAGACTAAGTCCGAATTGAAAATATTTTCACCGACGACGTATCTTTTAAATGTTATGTTCAGTTATGGGAGCGTATTTGAAGCACTTTTGCTTAATAAATCACCGCTCTATCTCTTACGGTTGATTTTTAAATAATTTCTAAAATAGTCGTCGGCGACCCTTCACGGTAGCCACTCGGTAGGAAAAAATCTAAGTCCGAAGTGAAATTATTTTCACCGACGAGGTAACTTTTAAATGTTAGATTGAGTTATAGGAGCGTATTTGAAGCACTTTTGCTTAATAAACCACCGCTCTATCTCTTACGGTTGATTTTTAAATTAATCAGAAAGTCTTCGTCGGCAGCGCTTCACGGTAGCCTCTCCGTACAGAGACTAAGTCCGAATTGAAAATATTTTCACCGACGACGTATCTTTTAAATGTTATGTTCAGTTATGGGAGCGTATTTGAAGCACTTTTGCTTAATAAATCACCGCTCTATCTCTTACGGTTGATTTTTAAATAATTTCTAAAATAGTCGTCGGCGACCCTTCACGGTAGCCACTCGGTAGGAAAAAATCTAAGTCCGAAGTGAAATTATTTTCACCGACGAGGTAACTTTTAAATGTTAGATTGAGTTATAGGAGCGTATTTGAAGCACTTTTGCTTAATAAACCACCGCTCTATCTCTTACGGTTGATTTTTAAATTAATCAGAAAGTCTTCGTCGGCAGCGCTTCACGGTAGCCTCTCCGTACAGAGACTAAGTCCGAATTGAAAATATTTTCACCGACGACGTATCTTTTAAATGTTATGTTCAGTTATGGGAGCGTATTTGAAGCACTTTTGCTTAATAAATCACCGCTCTATCTCTTACGGTTGATTTTTAAATAATTTCTAAAATAGTCGTCGGCGACCCTTCACGGTAGCCACTCGGTAGGAAAAAATCTAAGTCCGAAGTGAAATTATTTTCACCGACGAGGTAACTTTTAAATGTTAGATTGAGTTATAGGAGCGTATTTGAAGCACTTTTGCTTAATAAACCACCGCTCTATCTCTTACGGTTGATTTTTAAATTAATCAGAAAGTCTTCGTCGGCAGCGCTTCACGGTAGCCTCTCCGTACAGAGACTAAGTCCGAATTGAAAATATTTTCACCGACGACGTATCTTTTAAATGTTATGTTCAGTTATGGGAGCGTATTTGAAGCACTTTTGCTTAATAAATCACCGCTCTATCTCTTACGGTTGATTTTTAAATAATTTCTAAAATAGTCGTCGGCGACCCTTCACGGTAGCCACTCGGTAGGAAAAAATCTAAGTCCGAAGTGAAATTATTTTCACCGACGAGGTAACTTTTAAATGTTAGATTGAGTTATAGGAGCGTATTTGAAGCACTTTTGCTTAATAAACCACCGCTCTATCTCTTACGGTTGATTTTTAAATTAATCAGAAAGTCTTCGTCGGCAGCGCTTCACGGTAGCCTCTCCGTACAGAGACTAAGTCCGAATTGAAAATATTTTCACCGACGACGTATCTTTTAAATGTTATGTTCAGTTATGGGAGCGTATTTGAAGCACTTTTGCTTAATAAATCACCGCTCTATCTCTTACGGTTGATTTTTAAATAATTTCTAAAATAGTCGTCGGCGACCCTTCACGGTAGCCACTCGGTAGGAAAAAATCTAAGTCCGAAGTGAAATTATTTTCACCGACGAGGTAACTTTTAAATGTTAGATTGAGTTATAGGAGCGTATTTGAAGCACTTTTGCTTAATAAACCACCGCTCTATCTCTTACGGTTGATTTTTAAATTAATCAGAAAGTCTTCGTCGGCAGCGCTTCACGGTAGCCTCTCCGTACAGAGACTAAGTCCGAATTGAAAATATTTTCACCGACGACGTATCTTTTAAATGTTATGTTCAGTTATGGGAGCGTATTTGAAGCACTTTTGCTTAATAAATCACCGCTCTATCTCTTACGGTTGATTTTTAAATAATTTCTAAAATAGTCGTCGGCGACCCTTCACGGTAGCCACTCGGTAGGAAAAAATCTAAGTCCGAAGTGAAATTATTTTCACCGACGAGGTAACTTTTAAATGTTAGATTGAGTTATAGGAGCGTATTTGAAGCACTTTTGCTTAATAAACCACCGCTCTATCTCTTACGGTTGATTTTTAAATTAATCAGAAAGTCTTCGTCGGCAGCGCTTCACGGTAGCCTCTCCGTACAGAGACTAAGTCCGAATTGAAAATATTTTCACCGACGACGTATCTTTTAAATGTTATGTTCAGTTATGGGAGCGTATTTGAAGCACTTTTGCTTAATAAATCACCGCTCTATCTCTTACGGTTGATTTTTAAATAATTTCTAAAATAGTCGTCGGCGACCCTTCACGGTAGCCACTCGGTAGGAAAAAATCTAAGTCCGAAGTGAAATTATTTTCACCGACGAGGTAACTTTTAAATGTTAGATTGAGTTATAGGAGCGTATTTGAAGCACTTTTGCTTAATAAACCACCGCTCTATCTCTTACGGTTGATTTTTAAATTAATCAGAAAGTCTTCGTCGGCAGCGCTTCACGGTAGCCTCTCCGTACAGAGACTAAGTCCGAATTGAAAATATTTTCACCGACGACGTATCTTTTAAATGTTATGTTCAGTTATGGGAGCGTATTTGAAGCACTTTTGCTTAATAAATCACCGCTCTATCTCTTACGGTTGATTTTTAAATAATTTCTAAAATAGTCGTCGGCGACCCTTCACGGTAGCCACTCGGTAGGAAAAAATCTAAGTCCGAAGTGAAATTATTTTCACCGACGAGGTAACTTTTAAATGTTAGATTGAGTTATAGGAGCGTATTTGAAGCACTTTTGCTTAATAAACCACCGCTCTATCTCTTACGGTTGATTTTTAAATTAATCAGAAAGTCTTCGTCGGCAGCGCTTCACGGTAGCCTCTCCGTACAGAGACTAAGTCCGAATTGAAAATATTTTCACCGACGACGTATCTTTTAAATGTTATGTTCAGTTATGGGAGCGTATTTGAAGCACTTTTGCTTAATAAATCACCGCTCTATCTCTTACGGTTGATTTTTAAATAATTTCTAAAATAGTCGTCGGCGACCCTTCACGGTAGCCACTCGGTAGGAAAAAATCTAAGTCCGAAGTGAAATTATTTTCACCGACGAGGTAACTTTTAAATGTTAGATTGAGTTATAGGAGCGTATTTGAAGCACTTTTGCTTAATAAACCACCGCTCTATCTCTTACGGTTGATTTTTAAATTAATCAGAAAGTCTTCGTCGGCAGCGCTTCACGGTAGCCTCTCCGTACAGAGACTAAGTCCGAATTGAAAATATTTTCACCGACGACGTATCTTTTAAATGTTATGTTCAGTTATGGGAGCGTATTTGAAGCACTTTTGCTTAATAAATCACCGCTCTATCTCTTACGGTTGATTTTTAAATAATTTCTAAAATAGTCGTCGGCGACCCTTCACGGTAGCCACTCGGTAGGAAAAAATCTAAGTCCGAAGTGAAATTATTTTCACCGACGAGGTAACTTTTAAATGTTAGATTGAGTTATAGGAGCGTATTTGAAGCACTTTTGCTTAATAAACCACCGCTCTATCTCTTACGGTTGATTTTTAAATTAATCAGAAAGTCTTCGTCGGCAGCGCTTCACGGTAGCCTCTCCGTACAGAGACTAAGTCCGAATTGAAAATATTTTCACCGACGACGTATCTTTTAAATGTTATGTTCAGTTATGGGAGCGTATTTGAAGCACTTTTGCTTAATAAATCACCGCTCTATCTCTTACGGTTGATTTTTAAATAATTTCTAAAATAGTCGTCGGCGACCCTTCACGGTAGCCACTCGGTAGGAAAAAATCTAAGTCCGAAGTGAAATTATTTTCACCGACGAGGTAACTTTTAAATGTTAGATTGAGTTATAGGAGCGTATTTGAAGCACTTTTGCTTAATAAACCACCGCTCTATCTCTTACGGTTGATTTTTAAATTAATCAGAAAGTCTTCGTCGGCAGCGCTTCACGGTAGCCTCTCCGTACAGAGACTAAGTCCGAATTGAAAATATTTTCACCGACGACGTATCTTTTAAATGTTATGTTCAGTTATGGGAGCGTATTTGAAGCACTTTTGCTTAATAAATCACCGCTCTATCTCTTACGGTTGATTTTTAAATAATTTCTAAAATAGTCGTCGGCGACCCTTCACGGTAGCCACTCGGTAGGAAAAAATCTAAGTCCGAAGTGAAATTATTTTCACCGACGAGGTAACTTTTAAATGTTAGATTGAGTTATAGGAGCGTATTTGAAGCACTTTTGCTTAATAAACCACCGCTCTATCTCTTACGGTTGATTTTTAAATTAATCAGAAAGTCTTCGTCGGCAGCGCTTCACGGTAGCCTCTCCGTACAGAGACTAAGTCCGAATTGAAAATATTTTCACCGACGACGTATCTTTTAAATGTTATGTTCAGTTATGGGAGCGTATTTGAAGCACTTTTGCTTAATAAATCACCGCTCTATCTCTTACGGTTGATTTTTAAATAATTTCTAAAATAGTCGTCGGCGACCCTTCACGGTAGCCACTCGGTAGGAAAAAATCTAAGTCCGAAGTGAAATTATTTTCACCGACGAGGTAACTTTTAAATGTTAGATTGAGTTATAGGAGCGTATTTGAAGCACTTTTGCTTAATAAACCACCGCTCTATCTCTTACGGTTGATTTTTAAATTAATCAGAAAGTCTTCGTCGGCAGCGCTTCACGGTAGCCTCTCCGTACAGAGACTAAGTCCGAATTGAAAATATTTTCACCGACGACGTATCTTTTAAATGTTATGTTCAGTTATGGGAGCGTATTTGAAGCACTTTTGCTTAATAAATCACCGCTCTATCTCTTACGGTTGATTTTTAAATAATTTCTAAAATAGTCGTCGGCGACCCTTCACGGTAGCCACTCGGTAGGAAAAAATCTAAGTCCGAAGTGAAATTATTTTCACCGACGAGGTAACTTTTAAATGTTAGATTGAGTTATAGGAGCGTATTTGAAGCACTTTTGCTTAATAAACCACCGCTCTATCTCTTACGGTTGATTTTTAAATTAATCAGAAAGTCTTCGTCGGCAGCGCTTCACGGTAGCCTCTCCGTACAGAGACTAAGTCCGAATTGAAAATATTTTCACCGACGACGTATCTTTTAAATGTTATGTTCAGTTATGGGAGCGTATTGAAGCACTTTTGCTTAATAAATCACCGCTCTATCTCTTACGGTTGATTTTTAAATAATTTCTAAAATAGTCGTCGGCGACCCTTCACGGTAGCCACTCGGTAGGAAAAAATCTAAGTCCGAAGTGAAATTATTTTCACCGACGAGGTAACTTTTAAATGTTAGATTGAGTTATAGGGAGCGTATTTGAAGCACTTTTGCTTAATAAACCACCGCTCTATCTCTTACGGTTGATTTTTAAATTAATCAGAAAGTCTTCGTCGGCAGCGCTTCACGGTAGCCTCTCCGTACAGAGACTAAGTCCGAATTGAAAATATTTTCACCGACGACGTATCTTTTAAATGTTATGTTCAGTTATGGGAGCGTATTTGAAGCACTTTTGCTTAATAAATCACCGCTCTATCTCTTACGGTTGATTTTTAAATAATTTCTAAAATAGTCGTCGGCGACCCTTCACGGTAGCCACTCGGTAGGAAAAAATCTAAGTCCGAAGTGAAATTATTTTCACCGACGAGGTAACTTTTAAATGTTAGATTGAGTTATAGGAGCGTATTTGAAGCACTTTTGCTTAATAAACCACCGCTCTATCTCTTACGGTTGATTTTTAAATTAATCAGAAAGTCTTCGTCGGCAGCGCTTCACGGTAGCCTCTCCGTACAGAGACTAAGTCCGAATTGAAAATATTTTCACCGACGACGTATCTTTTAAATGTTATGTTCAGTTATGGGAGCGTATTTGAAGCACTTTTGCTTAATAAATCACCGCTCTATCTCTTACGGTTGATTTTTAAATAATTTCTAAAATAGTCGTCGGCGACCCTTCACGGTAGCCACTCGGTAGGAAAAAATCTAAGTCCGAAGTGAAATTATTTTCACCGACGAGGTAACTTTTAAATGTTAGATTGAGTTATAGGAGCGTATTTGAAGCACTTTTGCTTAATAAACCACCGCTCTATCTCTTACGGTTGATTTTTAAATTAATCAGAAAGTCTTCGTCGGCAGCGCTTCACGGTAGCCTCTCCGTACAGAGACTAAGTCCGAATTGAAAATATTTTCACCGACGACGTATCTTTTAAATGTTATGTTCAGTTATGGGAGCGTATTTGAAGCACTTTTGCTTAATAAATCACCGCTCTATCTCTTACGGTTGATTTTTAAATAATTTCTAAAATAGTCGTCGGCGACCCTTCACGGTAGCCACTCGGTAGGAAAAAATCTAAGTCCGAAGTGAAATTATTTTCACCGACGAGGTAACTTTTAAATGTTAGATTGAGTTATAGGAGCGTATTTGAAGCACTTTTGCTTAATAAACCACCGCTCTATCTCTTACGGTTGATTTTAAATTAATCAGAAAGTCTTCGTCGGCAGCGCTTCACGGTAGCCTCTCCGTACAGAGACTAAGTCCGAATTGAAAATATTTTCACCGACGACGTATCTTTTAAATGTTATGTTCAGTTATGGGAGCGTATTTGAAGCACTTTTGCTTAATAAATCACCGCTCTATCTCTTACGGTTGATTTTTAAATAATTTCTAAAATAGTCGTCGGCGACCCTTCACGGTAGCCACTCGGTAGGAAAAAATCTAAGTCCGAAGTGAAATTATTTTCACCGACGAGGTAACTTTTAAATGTTAGATTGAGTTATAGGAGCGTATTTGAAGCACTTTTGCTTAATAAACCACCGCTCTATCTCTTTCGGTTGATTTTTAAATTAATCAGAAAGTCTTCGTCGGCAGC